>WIOZ01000028.1:0-17652 GCA_009664405.1 Drosophila bifasciata
GGGGAAAGGGCGTGTCCAGGAGAATTGCTCGTTTTGGGACGGGGCGGCCTCAGCATTAGCCCAGAAGCCATTTCGGCAGGATATCACTCCGCTTACTGAGGTTCCGGAATACTGACGCCGTCAGCCCAAAACGTCGATCCATGTAGTTTTCCAGTGTCCAATCCCCAGGGTCTTACTGGTCTCGACCCTGGTCGCCTTCCGTGTCCGCAGGCGCCGGGGTGGGTGCGTGCCCGGGGATTGGCTACCGGCACGGTTGCATTTGCATTTTGCCAGAGAGGAATCGACCTGATCGCTTCAAGTTAGCGGTAATCAGTATCTTTCCGCCTGCTAGAGGCACCTCTCGAGCTGCTTTAGTGCTCCCCCGTGTCTTTTTGGTGTGAGTGTGTTTACATTCATGTGTGTGTCGGACAGAACCAGTGAGACTTGAATTTTGGAAGACCTCACAGTTGCCGACACGGACACTGACGGAACACACAGACAATTTCAGCACTCTCGCAGCGACTCTGGTCCAGCCGCAAATAATTGTATCCATTTTAATCAACTTTGTCAGTTTTTTCATTAATTGTGATTTTTATGTTTTGTCTTTTCAGGTATGTGAGAACTGGCTGGCTGCAGCATCGAACGGGACGCAGAATCCAATCGTCAATTAGTGGTGAGTATGTGCAGATTGTATGTGTATTTTGGTTCTTAATTTTGCTTTTATTTCTGTGCATGCATCATGCAAACCAAAACAGAGAATTTATATTTGCAACAAAAATAAAAGGAAAATAATTAAAATTAAAAATAATTTAAAATATAAATATTTCAGATTTTTGAAAGACACATTCGGTGCTTGCGCTCGCCCTCGAATTCAATAGTTTATATAAATAGACCCCTTCGGCATTCTCGAGAAATGGCTTCAATATTTGCACAAATGGGTGACAATGATGAATTTTTCGTCCGCAGATGCTATGTTGAAAAGAATAAACGCCAAAAGGAACGTTGGCCAATGGAAATGAGTTTGTGTACGTGTTTAGTATATTTAAAAATCCAGAAATTACCGGTTTGTTTTATCGTCACTATGAACCTCCCTCCCTCCTGTTCTGCTTGACATCTACTGCCAGGATGATCCAATAATAGACGGCAAGTGACAATAACGTAAATCAACGAGTCGATGATTTTATAGCCTATGTAACGTCAATGTCAAAGTCTTTCCGAGCTAATCATATAATGGTTCCAATGGGTGATGATTTCCAATACATGAAGCACATGAGGTAAATTTTCTTTAAAAAATATGGACAAGCTACTCAGTACGTACTGACATGAAAAGCGGATATCCATTTTTCATTTATTTTTTTATTTTTTTCATTTACATTTGCATCAGTACGTTAACAAGCGTCAATTGAGGGTTCAAGAATCAATATATTTTACTCAACTCCATCTTGCTGGCTGCCCATGAATTGCATCAATTACCGCAAAGTTGCCAAAACAAAAACCGAGGATTTCTTTCGATAGCAAAGCAGAAATTGGCCTGTGGTTTTTTTTTATTTTTTATGTTTTGAGGGATTTATTTGTTCTATCAGTGTAATGTATATTTGTGTAAAATTTTTTTTTTGAAATTAAAAGTGAGTGCATCGAGAAAGTGGAAGTGTGTGTTTTAATTGTGGTAATTAATATATTTCGTTGGGAGAGCAGCTGGCTGAGCTGATATTTCAATCTGTGACGGTGGTCGTCATCGTCGTCGTCATCATCAGACTCATCAACCCAAGTCCTGATCATCGAGATCTTACGTCTTCCATTGGTCTCGTTTTTGAATGGCATTCTTTGGATTTGGGTTTTTCCGGTTTGGTTTTGGCGGAGAGCTGCTGGTGGGCGGTGATGATGGCCTCTTGTTTGTGGCCTCTCTTCGGTCATTTCCTTGGGGTTTCTGTTGGAGCCGCTGCCGCGTTCGCTGTTTATCTGGTGCAGTTGCTGTTGCTGCTGATTGCGATTTTAAGTGGTGTGAGCATGGCGGTAAGTTCCTCGATTTTGCTTCCAGCTTTGATATCTTCTGAACACACACACACACACAAACACACCAATCAGTTGTCGTTTTATTTCTTTTGACTTTTATTATCCCCGAAAAACAAAATTATTGGCTTGGGTTTTGGTTTTGGTTTATTAATTAAAAACCGTTTAGTTGCTCTTCAAATGTGGGGAAAATGTTTATTCCGGTGCTCAAGTATTTGAATTAGATTTTATACATTCACAATTCACAATATTGCTTATTTGCTTATATACGTATATGTGCGCATGCGTGCAGGACACATCTATGGACATGGACATGGACAGACAGACACTCTGCGCCGCACTCGGGCACACAAGTCACGACGACGAGGGGAGGCCAACGATGCTGACGCTGACGACCCGTCTCCCCACACACTCCACGAACGACTCTTCGCCCATGGGCGCGATCAATTCTCAAACTGACCTATGGGCTAAAAAATCCCAAGGAGGAGAGACGGGTCTAGAAAGTTGAGAGAAGTCAAGAGTTGAGAAGAGAGAAAAATCCACACCACAACTACAGCAAAAGATCGAGCATAGCAATTTGGAGTTATTGATGCTGTACTTTGTTCAAGCACCAGGTCGCTACCCAATTTACGATATCAAGTCTAGTAGGAGCAAAGAAGAGGTGAGGGAAAGAGAGTTAGGGAGAGGTAGGACTGACTTGATACCGAAAACACGCCCGAACCTGGTGCCAGCATCTGAGCAGTAGGGCCCGCGGGTACGATTTATGAATATCGTACCACTTTATTTTTGCGGCTTATGGGCCTTCCTTCCCTCCTCTTGCCTAATAGCCGTCCGCTGTTTGAGCGGACGACACTATCACTAGTGCATAGGGAGCGGGCAATATTTGGGGACGTTATTGGCTTGATAAGGCTGGCAGAAGAAAGAGCTTTTTGTTAGAGCCCCAAAGATGATGCTCGATTTCTAATTTTGGCGCCGTGGAATAGTATTGGAGTGGCAGACTGATTGATTAAATTATGTTGGGTTTTTTCAGGTGGGGTATTTTGGCCTCTTGAACCAATCAAGAGGCACTGCTGCAAGGGGAGAGAAATGGAAAATAAGTGGGATAAGTACAAAAGTACGGAAATGGATGTTGAGAGATTGAAAAAAATACCCGCCAATCAGTCTGCAGCTAACAACAAAAAACAATGTATATACTCAATTGCCATGTAGTGACGTCATTTAAGATAAATAAATATCGCACGGCTGCATTGCCGGATGACGGGAACAACAAGAAACGGCTGGGCAAACAAAATAAATTTAAATTTGAATATTTTATAGCACAATAAAAATCATTTTTTGCCACATTATTGATTTTTGGGGGTTAATGTGGTGGTAGTGGGACCGTAGCAAAAATTTTTGTTTTTTTCAGTGAAGTGCCTATCGGGTCTATCGAAGAAACTGATAGATTCACATTGTCAATATAATATAATGGTCCTATTTGATCCGGCTAATGAAAAGAAAAAATTATTTACTAAAAATGATTATATTTATAATGTCGGATATACTCAAAACAACAGTACTGTAAAAACTAAGTCGTAAAAGCTAAATTATAATTAAAAAAGAATAAAAAAGAAGGCCAACTAATTGCAAACATTATGCTTAAGTGAATTTTCCCCAAGCCACAGTTATTACATCTATGAAATCTCTGCCAGAAAACAAGTAGGTTGGGGTTAGGTAGTATCGGCTTCGTCGGGCCGTCACATTCGATTAATATAGGCCGGCTTCGGCCCGTTGTGGTACCATCGAATCGTTCTTCCCTCCCCGCTGTGAGAGACATCTTGTCAGCAATTATCCCATCCGGCCGCGCAATAAAATTCGCTATCTTTCTGTGGGGACACATATTGGACATCAGTGATATGTCTGTGAAAAGGGCGGTATTCCAAGTGTTGTAGCCTTCTTCACTGAGAGCCGGGCAGGAGCAGAACAGGTGTTCCACCTCCTCTTCTCATCTCTACAGTTGCGGCAGTAATCATTGTATGGGGCTCCCATCCTTCTGGCATGGGTTCCTATTATGATGCGCGTCCCGCAGGGATCGAATGACCGTGCTGCACTTTTTCTGCTTAACCTGAGCCTCGGTGGTGCGCTTCTTGTTTATAGTGGGCCACGTTTGTCGCGTGATGCGACATCGTGGTGTGTTTTGCCACCGACTGTCGTCTAGTCGTACGTTATTGCTCTTTATGATGAGCTTGCAGGTGGCCATAGCATACATGTATCCTCTTTGTCGTGGAGAAGCGAGGTGGTAGTGCCAGCGCCTGGCCAGCGTCTTCATCTGCTATGCAGTTACCTTCAATGTCCTGGTGACCCGGGACCCATATCGAGCTAATAGCAACTGCTGGGCCATCTCATTGAAGAGGCGGCATTTTGCTACGGTGGCCGAGTTTCTGATGTAATCGCATTGCGATTTGATCGCACTTGCCATATGTTTGCTTTATATGGGTTGCCGAAAGGCAACTGTTTGATTAATCAGAGCTTCTGGTGACTGCTGTGACTTCCGCTTGAAGACACTGCAGTGATCCGGAGCCTGAAGGAATGCCTTATGTTTGGTTGCTCGGGTAGATACCTCCTCCTACTTTATTGTCATTTTGGAGCCATCCGTGAAGATTTGAATGGCTCCAATTAGACCCGGAGTTCCCTCAAAACCAGCTATCACGGTGAGGGATATCTATTTCAAATGGAGTTTCAGTAAACTCCATCGGAATGCAGTAGTCCGTTTTGTGGACGTTATTGTTTTGTTTAGAATGGATGAGTGTCCCATATTTTGCGGTACCCATTGGTCGGAGTTCTAAGACGAATCGCTGCCATGAGTGCCGGAGCCTTACCTGCGAGGTCAGGACTCTGGAGGCACAGGACAGCGTTTAGAGCATCATTCGAAGTGGTGCGAAGTGCTCCACTGATGCAGAGTGCGGCAGTTCTTTGTACCTGCCGAGCATTTTGGTGATGGACTTTTTGATAGGGCCGGCCACCACACCGTGACTCCGTAGAGTAGTATTGGTCTAACTATGCAGCAGGAGATATATCCATTGGACTAAACAGGTTAATACCCCACCTTAGACCAATGGCTTTCTTGCAGGTGTAGAGAGCTATCGTAGCCTTCTTCACTTCCTTTGATGTTTTGGGATTGAGCTTACTATCGATTACCAACCCCAGGTAGCTAGCACTATCTGAAGGATAGCCTGCATTCGTTAAGCATTGGAGGGTTAAGGGGAATCTTGTATTTACGAGAAAATAATACAAGTTCCGTTTTTGAGGGATTTACTCCCCAGACCGCGATTTTGTCCAGTCTGACAGTTTCATGAGTTTTGCAGACATTAGGGTCGCAGAGTGTTTGAGGGAATTTTCCCCGAGTAACGTCATCCGCGTATGCCACCACTTCTTACAGCCCCCATCCAGGTCACAGAATCTTGTTGACTGCTATGTTCCATAGAAGGGGGAGTGTCCCACCTTGCGGTGTGCCTCTGTTGACATACCTTGACTGAGTAGACGGCCCCCATCGACGACGTGTCACCGTCCTGCATATTAGCAATTGATCCGATGAGCGTCGCCAAGTGAGTCGTCCACCCCCAGGCTCGTCAAACCTTCCGTGATGGCTCTTGGTGACATTGTTGAAGGCTCCTCGATATCGAGAAAGGCAATAAGGGAATATTCCTTTTGAATAAAGGGTTTTTTCCACCGAGGTGATACCCGTGAAGTGCCGTTTCTGTGGTTTTCCTTTCCCTGTAGGCATGTTGTGCGTCTGACAGCATCTTTGGATTTATCGTAGTCCTTAGATGTAGCCAGACTAGTCTCTCAAACTTGAGGGAAAGGACGACAGACTGATTGGTCTGAAGTCCTTTGCGGTGGAGAGCGAGGCTTTTCCCGCTTTGGGAATAAAGACCATCTTTGCCTCACATGCGCGTCAGAATTTTCCCTACTAAGAGTATCTTGGAAAATATACTTTGAAGCCAGTTGGGTGCCATGTTTCCTGCCTTTTTTTGGGCAGGGATAATCATGTCGGGGCCTGGTGATTTAAACGGGTTGAAGCTGTTTACTGCCCAGCTGATGTTCCGTTTCGAGGATGTGTGCCAACGAGGTGTCCGGAGCCCACTATAGCTGAATTGGTCGGTGGTTGTACATCCGGGGAAGTGAGTGTCTAGTAAGATGTGTAGGGACGCTCCTCACTGGAGCTAGTCCACGTACCATCGTTACGTTGAGGCAGTATCCCCACTGGGGTGTAGTTTTTGAGGATCTTACGCAGCCTTGCTGCCTTCCGATATTTCCTCTATTTCTGTGCAAAATTTTGCCAAGCCTTTTTGCTCTGCTTTTTTGAACTGTGCTTGTAGTCTTCCCCAGTGTTCTCCTCGTTGGCCTTTTTGCTACTCTTACGAAGGATATCTATTTGTTTTGACCACCATGGGGTTTCTTTTCCCCCCCTCGGTTTTGGTGCGGGGCATGCTACCTTAAATGACTTGTTGCATGCTTCCCGTGAATGTGTCCACTGTGACGATTTAAGTCATCTTGAGTGTCCACCCGTGGTGCCGTGATGGGGAACAATTCCTCCATTTTTAATATATCTATCCCAGTTGGCTGTCCTGGGATTGATGAAATCAATTGGTTTTGGGCACTCGAGCCTCATAATTGTCTCAATGTACCTGTGGTCAGAGAAAAGAATGGTCCTCGGACTTTTCAACCTCGATTAAGTCTGACATTGCGTGAGACACTCAGAGTGAGGTCAATGACCTCCTGTCGGTTCTTTATAATGAATGTAGGGTCGTTACCCCGGATTACAAATAACCATATTAGAGTCAAGGATAAAGCTAAATAGGTGACTCACCCTCGCATTTGTGTCCGAGCTCTCCCATTGTGTGTGTGGTGAGCGTTGGCATCGCAACCTATTATTAAAGGCCTATGTCCGAACTTTCCTTTCGCTGGTTAGCGCGCGTATAAGTTCTCCTGGAGGATCGCTCTCGTGCGCCATGTAGACTACGACACCAAGCTGTATTCCTTGCAGCTCTAGGCTAACTGCCGTGTTGTCGCGTTGCTATAGTTATGGAGCAGAAAGATGTTAAGGTGCTTTCTAGCAAGAATACAGGTGCGAATTTTACCTTCGTTTTTGAGCAGCGATTAGCTTAAACTCTTCATCGCTAATCAGACCTTGTCACCAACTACCCAAGGCTCACGGATTAGGACTACATCAACCCGCTCTCAGTGGAGTATTAGGGCAAGCTGCTGCGTTTTACAGTGGTGGAGATTGATTTAGTACCCGAAGGGACATCATCTTCTGCTCCACCACTGTAAACATCGGCGTTAGTGTCGTCGACGATGTCGTCGTCCTCCCGACACATGGCTTCAAAAATCATGCATAAGCAAGGTGTCAGAGTAGCCGTCAGCTCGGCTCCAGCTCTGCAGTCAGGTGCTTCGATCTCCGAGGCAGCTTCCTGCTCGGACTGGGTTGTCGACAGGACGCCTCGCTGCTGTATCCTACTTATACACCTTTATGGTGACTGAGCTGAAGCCGAAGTTCAGCCTCTAGCTGCCTCGATCCGGGCCAGCGCGACTCCTTGTTGAACGACTACCGCACCGCTTGGTTTGTGGGGCCTGTCGTCTTTCTACCTTCACTACCAGTCCGAGGACGGAAGGGAGTGGGTTGCATCGCTGCAACATCTTGAGGATGCGGTCTGGCTCCTTCTTTGAGACGCCCTTCACTGGGCACCTCGCTCCAGTCTACAGCGACCAGCTTCGCCCCTGGGTAGACCTCTCCGACTTGTGCTACCGCTGCTTTATAGCTGGACGGATCGCGCGTCTTCGCAGGCGATAATTTTGATGGTGCCCCGGCCTCATCCCATGTCTTTGCAGACGGGTGGGGGCCGGGCTCTGAATCCAGCAGCTCGAAGCAGCGGTCGGCCAGTGCCGCTTCCACCCTCCACTGGTTCCGGGGGATCTCATCCGCACTGCCTTTGTCGGCGACGCCGATATGACCTGCCGCAAATTCGGCAGCACTCTGGAGCGGGCCTCCTTCTTGCGAGCGCTGCCTCAGGTTGGGGGGTTCGGAGGCCGAAGTTGGGAGCCCACTCAACCTTTTTAGCCACTGGTCCGATGGGCTGGACGTCATCGGGGCGCTCTGCCTACGGAGGATGTTGCCAGCACTCCGTCTTTCGGCATAAGTATATTTTTGGTGCTTGAGCACTGGTCGATGGGGACTCACCCCCCGAAACCTACCAGCAGGCGGTGCCGCAGGAATGCATTGCTGTTCTGCAAAGGTGTTTTAGGGCCAATTCGCCACCACCCCAGAACTGGGATGGGACCCAGGTTCGGTTCGCCCCAGCGCTTGTCGCTAAGCAGGATTTGCCTGCTGTGTGGCGGGTTGGCCAGGCTTTGGGCCGCTGCCTTTCCCTGTTTGGATTTCTCCCGGTTGGCATTTGGGAGCGCCAAGCTCATTTTGTTTTGTTTTGTTTTAAATCTTCCATTCTGATCCCACGAGATGCAAAGAAGGGGAAAAGGTCCGTCCGGGCAGATTCGCGTTGCCGGATAAGGCATACTTAGAACAGGGGGCAGCCAAGTCAGGCACCGTTATCGACCGGGCTAGTTTTTCTGGGCCCCAGCCTGTGGTTTCTCGGCACGGTCCGTTTGACACACTTAGTCCGGCCCGGAGGTGAGTGGGGGGTTGGATATGGGTAGGTAGTGTGTAGGGAAGGGAAGTGTGTGAGCTACTTAAAAGAGGCGGCACCACAAGCGCATCGTCGTGTTGCTGCGTCGCGAACACCCGCTATTGTCCGGGACTGCTTATTTTCGGTACTCTCCTCAGACTCAACTGAGTTGAATTTCTTTGGGATGCCGCTGCCATTACCGGTAGGCCGTTCGCTATCCGCAACCTTTGCAGGCCTCCGGTGGCTCAATAGGCCCCCCTCTGAGCCACCTCAAAGCTCAATGAGTACCAGATACAGAAAACATAACAATTATTAAAATACTTATGTCTATTTTGGTCGAGTTTGTTGGTTTGGTTGGTTTTAATGTTATTGTTGCAGGGGCGGGCTACAACAAAGCATCGGCGGGCATAGGCTGCACACAAACAAAGTATAAGTATACAGTGCATTGGAATGTATACCGGCCGACTCTGCCGTCACCCCTAAGCGTAGTGGCTATCCATGCTTGAGGTTATGGATTTTGTTTTTTGTCGGTTTTCTTCTTCAGCTGCTATGGGCGCAACTGATGGCACTGGTCCGGCCATCAAGGAATCAACAAACAGTTTGGATATTTTGCATATCGAGCGACTCAGGTCCGGCCCATTTTGGAAATGTGGCGTGTGTTTGAAGGCTGTGCTGTTGTGTAGTAGGTGTGTAGCAGCTGTGACGATCTTTGGTATAGTCGTTGATTGTAGTTGCAAACAAGTGGCTCTGGTCCGGCCACCAGCCAAAACTTTTACAAACAACCAAATATTTAGGTATAGGTTTAGCGACACGGTCCGGGCCGCCAGTCATAAGTGGGCAAGGGTGTGTCCGGGGTTCTTTGTTAATCTAACTTTGTGTGCGACAGTGGTCCGGCCGCCAGTTGGCCGTATGGCCTTGTAGGTGCAATAACAGCTAACGGCTCTGGTCGGCCATCAGCCGACGTTTTGATCAAGCGACATGGGTCCGGCCGCCAGTGATGTAGGATAGTAGTGGGCGGGCATGCGTAGTGGGTGGGCGGCGTGTGTGCATGTGTAGCTGCGTGGCAAGACCCCAAATGGTCATTGAAATCGACAGACACGAACACGCCATTGCGGCAATATCCCAAACAGCTCATCGTTCCGGTGTGTGCATTTAATAACGTGTGTCACCAATGATGTGTGGGGCCACCAGGTGTGTGTCGCGTGTACTGGTCGGGTGAGTGTATGTGGGGACTGCAAAATTCTCCCATTGTCTGTGGCAAGCGACCCTTGGGAATCGTTGAGGCCTGTTATGCATTTTTGAAGACCTCACAAATGATGAGACACGGCCAACACACCGACTCTCTTTCAGGATTCTCACGGCAACTCTGGTCCGGCTGCAGCCAATTGACTTTAATCAGCTTTTAATCATAAACGCTGTTTTGTTTTGTATTTTGATTGGTGGTGTATACATTCACCAGAACCATGACGCTGTTCCGAAGACCCACCAGGACACAGACACCGCAGGACACACAGACAACTCTGGTCAGCGACTCTGGTCCAGCCGCAAATAATTGTATCCATTTTTAATCAACTTTGTCAGTTTTTTTTCATTAATTGTGATTTTTATGTTTTGTCTTTTCAGGTGGTGTGAGAGCTGGCTGGCTGCGGCAGCAGCGAACAGGATGCAGATCCATCTAATCCAATCGAATTAGTGGGTAGAATATGCAGATTGTATGTGTATTTTGGTTCTTAATTTTTTCTCTTATTTATTCCAGGTAAAATCAATTTTATTATTAGATTTTTTGTATTAATTGTGATTTTTATGTTTTGTCTTTTCAGGTGTGTGAAATTTGCAACAGCAATCGGGATGCAGTGAAGGCGGACCGGGAATCCAGCCGTCCATTAATAGATGGTATTTATTATGTAATTTTTGGTGAATTTGATTTGTGATTTGGCGTTTGTTTTATTCCAGGTGACACTGATGAGTCCACCTCAGTCCGCAGATGCGCAGGAAAGAGGAACAGACAACAAAAAGATCGTCCGCCAGTATTGGGTGAGTGTGTGTACGTGTTTGTATATTGGTCGTGTAAGGGTGTGTTCATGTGCGGCGTCGGGCGGAACAATGAGGCTTGGAGGCTTTGGGAAGACCTCACACTTGCTTGCCGACACGGGCACGCGACTAAAGGACACACATACACGTATCAGCAATCTCACGGCGACTCTGGTCCGGCCGCAGATTATTTGATCGGCTTTTTGATCAACTTTATTAATTTTTTTTTTTGTATTTTTTTGTGGTTTTTGCTTGTATTTTCAGTGTGTGAGAGGACTGGCTGGCTGCAAAACGAAAGGGATGCATTGAGGGATCCCACTGCTCGACTATCCCCTCTCACTGTGCTAAAGAGCGAGCGGAGGTTGGCAGTGCTTAAAAAGAGGAGGGCCGAAACCAGCCATCGGTGTGAGTGAGTATATGAAATTGGATGTGTGTATTTTGGTTCTTATTTTTTGCTCTTATTAATTTCAGATGTCACACTGCTGATGCTGTTCCGGCCGCAAAACGTAGGCAAAAGCAGCAGCACAGCTATCTGTAGATTGGATAGCAAAGCAGAGGAATTGGCCTGTGGTTTCGTGTTTTTATACCCGTACTCGAAGAGTAATAGGTATATTGTATTTGTGGTAATAGTGGATGTGTGTAACACACAGAAGGAGGCGTTTCCGAACCCATAAAGTATATATATTCTTGATCAGCATCAATAGCCGAGTCGATATAGCCATGTCTGTCCGTCCGTCTGTCCGTCTGTCCGTCCGTCTTGTTTTCACTCATTGCACGAAGGCTATTAGAGCTAGACCAATCAAATTTTTTTCCAGACTGATGTGATATCTCACTCCTAGAAAAGTGTTTCAAAATTTCGCCCCGCCCACTTGCGCCCCACAAAGGGCGCACATCTGTGGCGTCCACAATTTTAAAGATAGCAGAAAACGAAAAATGCAGAATCATAGAGACAGCCTATATCTATCAGAACCCCAAATCTGAATCGGATCGCATCATTAATATAGCCACAATAGAGGCAAATGTACGAAAAAACTTCGCCCTCTCTTTCGCACTCACACAAAATCGAGTCGATTTGGTTTTTGTATTTTGTGTCGCCTGGATCTCAGAGACTATAAGAGATAGAGCAACCAAACTTTTGGCCAAGACTCCTGTGATACCAAACCTGAACAAGTGTATTTCAAAATTTCGCCCCGCCCCCTTCCGCCCCCACAAAAGACGAAAATCCACAATATTGAAGATAGCAAAAACTAAAAATGCAGTATTGTAGAGAATGACCATATCTACCAGATTCCCGAATTTGGTCCAGATCGGATCATTATTATAGCCACAATGATGAAATGAATTTTCAGCAGCAATGCCCCACCTCCTCTTGCGCCGTAAGTCAATTATTGGGGTTGATTGTTGCTGCAGCTTCTCTCACACGCACACTCACGCTCAAACATGCTGCCTCGTGCAGTGTACGTGTGTTGTTGTGAGAACTGATGTAGATGATGTAGATGTCGATGACAGATGTAGCAAAAATGTAAAATGTAAAAATGATAAAACATTTTAAAATTCCACATAAATCACATGTGTACTGACTGAGTACGGGTATAAAAGTAGAGTCGCGTTCGAAGCGACTCCGTACGTTCTTTTTTCGTTTTTCGTTGTTGTTGTTGCTGTTCAAAAATGTTCGCCTCGGCCCCTGCCTGAGCCTCTGCAAAAATCAAATGGAAACGTGAAAAGCACTCAAAATACTCAAGATAAAGTGTTTTAATTTGTTTGCTACTCGAAAAAATGATCCAAAAAGTGAATTGGAAAGCTTGTTTAAATTAATCCAAAATTATTAATGCAAGCGAATATCCGTATTAGTTTTGGGGCTTCAGTTGATATCTAGATGTAGATAAGGCCTTTTGGGCTTCAGTTGACATCTAGATGTAGATAAGGCCTTGTAGATTGCAGTAATGATTTGATTTGATTTATATATTTTATTGGCTGTCTTTTAATCTGCAAAGGAAACCCTTTGTGGTCATACGGATTTCCCTCACTCATTTTCCTCTCGTTAAAACTCATACGATCCAGTAGTATCTTTCTAGCTATCTTCATCTGTGGGTTCCTTCCGTTCATTATCATTATGTATTGCTCCTAAGCGAACGCATAATAACTCGTAAATATACAACCTTTTTATACCCGTACTCGAAGAGTAAAAGGGTATATTGTATTTGTGCTAAAAGTGGATGTGTGTAACATAGAGAAGGAGTAATTTCCGACCATATAAAGTATATATATTCTTGATCAGCATCAATAGCCGAGTCGATATAGCCCTGTCTCGTCCGTCCGTCTGTCCGTCCGTCCGTCCGTCCGTCCGTCCGTCCGTCCGTCCGTCCGTCTTGTTTGTCGCCCATTGCTCAAAGGCTATTAGAGCTAGAGCAATCAAACTTTTATCCAGTCTGATGTGATATCTCACTCCTAGAAAAGTGTTTCAAAATTTCGCCCCGCCCACTTCCGCCCCACAAAGGGCGCACATCTGTGGCGTCCACAATTTTGAAGATAGCAGAAAACGGAAAATGCAGAATCATAGAGAAAGACCATATCTATCAGGGGCCCAAATCTGAATCGGATCGGATCATTAATATAGCCACAATAGACAAAAACATACGCAAAAACTTCGCTCCATCCCTTTCGCACTCACACAAAATCGAGTCGATTTGGTTTTTGTATTTTGTGTCGCCTGGATCTCAGAGACTATAAGAGCTAGAGCAACCAAACTTTTGGCCAAGACTCCTGTGATACCAAACCTGAACAAGTGTATTTCAAAATTTCGCCCCGCCCTTTCCGCCCCCACAAAAGACGAAAATCCACAATTTTAAGATAGAAAAACCAAAAATGCAGTATTGTAGAAATTGACCATAGCTACCAGATTCCTGAGTTTGGTTCAGATCGGATCATTATTGTAGCCACAATGATCAAATGAATTTTCAGAAGCAATTCCCCCCACTCCTGCAACATAAGTCATTTATTGGGGTTGATTGTGGCTGCAGATTCTCTCACACACACACTCACGCTCAAACATGCTGCCTCGTGCAGTGTACGTGTGTTGTTGTGAGAACTGATGTAGACGATGTAGATGTAGATGTCGATGACAGATGTAGCAAAAATGTAAAATGTAAAAACTGATAAAACATTTTAAAATTCCACATAAATCACTGAGTACGGGTATAAAGTAGAGTCGCGTTCGAAGCGACTCCGTACGTTCTCTCTCGTTTCTTCTTGGTTTTGGGATCTATAGTATAATATATAATCATATATCTGTATGAATAGTTTCTCTTATTTTTCCGTCCCAATGTTGGGTTCCTTAGAGACTAGCCCTTGTACCTCCCAGTCGACAGATTTAATGAAATATTAGAACATATTAAATTGGAAGCCAAAGATTATTCGCTAATTTAACAGAACTGGTCTCAACATGGTCTTAAGAAATACTAATTCTATAAACAGTGCAGTGTTTGCCTTTTACAGGTAGCTGCATTCTGCAATTATGGAATGTAATTAGTAAATGATCTTCAATGCGTAAGTTGTGGGCCGGTTCCATCAATTCTATTCTCTTCTCCATAAATTCTCAAGAATAAAATAAGTTAATAAACTACCCCTGTTACTCTTCCTCATTATGATATCGTGTGTTCATTGTGTCTGTAGTTGTATCTCTCATTTTGTGTTGTTTATTAGTAACAGAAGTTATAAGAATTTCTATAAAATAGTAATGAGATGTTTTGGATTTCGAGTTTATGATTTTGTAGCTTCTACCTACGTTACATCCAGAAGGTGGACCATATCCTCCAAGAGGCCGTGGGACGGTGCCATCACTAGCTGGTAGTACAATCCCTTTTAAGTGTGTTGATGGTTTAAAATTGAGACTTCAAAATATGCCAAAATTTTGTGAAAGTGTAAAATTTGAATTATTTGTGTTCGAGACTATCCCCGGCAATAAAGTGATTTTTCCCATTGAAGTCCCTGGCCTGCTACGAGTATTTCCAAATAGATCCTGCACACAGCCAAGGCTTTTGATCAGAGCGAAAGCAAAAATGTGTTACGATCCGACTGACGTTACGTTACCCTGCCTATCGCTCCCAGCTAGCTTTTGGGGAAGTCAGGGTGTTTTCGACCCAGTAGGCAGGGGACGGACTTAACAAAAACGAGAAGAACGTACGGAGTCGCTTCGAACGCGACTCTACTTTTATACCCGTACTCAGTCAGTACACATGTGATTTATGTGGAATTTTAAAATGTTTTATATTTTTACATTTTACATTTTTTGCTACATCTGTCATCGACATCTACATCTACATCATCTACATCAGTTCTCACAACAACACACGTACACTGCACGAGGCAGCATGTTTGAGCGTGAGTGTGTGTGTGAGAGAATCTGAAGCCACAATCAACCCCAATAAATGACTTATGTTGCAGGAGTGGGGAAATGCTTCTGAAAATTCATTTGATCATTGTGGCTACAATAATGATCCGATCTGAACCAAATTCGGAATCTGGTAGATATGATCATTTCCTATGATACTGCATTTTTGGTTTTTCTATCTTCAAAATTGTGGATTTTCGTCTTTTGTGGGGGCGGAAGGGGCGGGGCAAATTTTGAAATACACTTGTTCAGGTTTGGTATCACAGGAGTCTTGGCCAAAAGTTTGGTTGCTCTAGCTCTTATAGTCTCTGAGATCCAGGCGACACAAAATACAAAAATCCAAATCGACTCGATTTGTGTGATGCGAAGGGATGGAGCAAGTTTTTGCGTATGTTTTTGTCTATTGTGGCTATATTAATGATCCGATCCGATTCAGATTTGGGCCTGATAGATATGGCTGTCTCTATGATTCTGCATTTTCGTTTTCTGCTATCTTTAAAATTGTGGACGCCACAAGATGTGCGCCCTTTGTGGGGCGCAAGTTGGGCGGGGCGAAATTTTGAAACACTTTCTAGGAGTGAGAATCACATCAGTCTGGAAAAAATTTGATTGGTCTGCTCTAATAGCCTTCGTGCTAATGAGTGAAAAACAAGACGGACGGACAGACGACGATGGACATGAACGGACGGACGACTTGGCTATATCGACTCGGCTATTGATGCTGATCAGAATATATATACTTTTATGGGGTCGGAAACTGCCTCCTTCTGTGTGTTACGCACATCCACTTTTTACCACAAATACAATATACCCTATTACTCTTCGAGTACGGGTATAATTATAACATTCAAAAAGAGGAAAAATATATTGGACAAAACTGACATTTTAATACTTGTCCTTGTTGGCACTTTCTTAAGCGGGTTAGTCGATGTTTTGACCCTAGCGAGTCCCTCCATACCATGAGCGTTTCGCTTGGAACGCTCCCAAAACACTGGTTCTCCCTTTCTCTACTCCATCCTGGTATTTATTCTATTTAGGTAAATTTCATTATACCCGTACTCGAAGAGTAATAGGGTATATTGTATTAGTGGTAAAAGTGGATGTGTGTAACACACAGAAGGAGGCGTTTCCGACCCCATAAAGTATATATATTCTTGATCAGCATCAATAGCCGAGTCGATATAGCCATGTCTGTCCGTCCGTCTGTCCGTCTGTCCGTCTGTCCGTCCGTCTTGTTTTTCACTCATTGCTCGAAGGCTATTAGAGCTAGACCAATCAAATTTTTTCCAGACTGATGTGATATCTCACTCCTAGAAAAGTGTTTCAAAATTTCGCCCCGCCCACTTCCGCCCCCACAAAGGGCGCACATCTGTGGCGTCCACAATTTTGAAGATAGCAGAAAACGAAAAATGCAGAATCATAGAGACAGCCCATATCTATCAGGGGCCCAAATCTGAATCGGATCGGATCATTAATATAGCCACAATAGAGAAAAACATACGCAAAAACTTCGCTCCATCCCTTTCGCACTCACACAAAATCGAGACGATTTGGTTTTTGTATTTTGTGTCGCCTGGATCTCAGAGACTATAAGAGCTAGAGCAACCAAACTTTTGGCCAAGACTCCTGTGATACCAAACCTGAACAAGTGTATTTCAAAATTTAGCCACGCCCCCTTCCGCCCCCAAAAACGAAAATCCACAATTTGAGGATAGAAAAAATAAAAATGCAGTTTTGTAGAGAATGACCATATCTACCAGATTCCCGAATTTGGTTCAGATCGGATCAATATTGTAGCCACAATGATCAAATGAATTTTCAGCTACGAGCTGCCCCCTTCCACTTGCGCCGTAAGTCATTTATTGGGGTTGATTGTGGCTGCAGATTCTCACACACACACTCACGCTCAAACATGCTTCCTCGTGCAGTGTACGTGTGTTGTTGTGAGAACTGATGTAGATGATGTAGATGTAGATGTCGATGACAGATGTAGCAAAAATGTAAAATGTAAAAATTATAAAACATTTTAAAATTCCACATAAATCACATGTGTACTGACTGAGTACGGGTATAAAAGTAGAGTCGCGTTCGAAGCGACTCCGTACGTTCTTTCTCGTTTATTTTTATGTTTTGAGGGATTTATTTGTTCTATCAGTGTAATGTATATTTGTGTAAAATTTTGATTTTTGAAATTAAAAGTGAGTGCATCGAGAAAGTGGAAGTGTGTGTTATTAATTGTGATAATTAATATATTTCGTTGTTGGAGAGCAGCTGGCTGAGCTGATATTTCAATCTGTGACGGTGGTCGTCATCGTCGTCGTCATCATCAGACTCATCAACCCACATGTCCTGATCATCGAGATCATCTACGTCTTCTTCATTGGTCTCGTTTTGAATGGCATTCTTTGGATTTGGGTTTTTCCCGGTTTGGTTTTGGCAGCGAGAGCTGCTGGTGGGCGATTTGATGATGGCCTCTGTGTTTGTGGCCTCTCTTCGGTCATTTCCTTGGGTGTTTCTGTTGAGCGCTGCCGCGACTGTCGCTGTTGTATCTGGTGCAGTTGCTGTTGCTGCTGATTGCGA
>WIOZ01000029.1:0-30608 GCA_009664405.1 Drosophila bifasciata
CGGTGGATGCAGACCAGGAAGCCCCTGACGCCAAATGATCTGCTCAGAGGAGTAGCTAACTTGCCGGACACGCCTGGCGAAGATATGGAGCAGCCCAAGGAGTGCGTTACACGCAAGCAATGGCGTATAGCGCGACTGATGAGGAATCGTTTCTGGAAGAGATGGGTCTTGGAATACCTACCTACGCTAGTGCGCCGAGAGAAGTGGTGCCGGAGGACGGAGCCGATTCGCCAGGGCGACATGGTGTTCATCTGCGATCCAGCTTTACCCCGAAGAGAGTGGCGTAAAGGCATCGTGGAAGAGGTCTACAAAGGAGTGGATGGAGTCATCAGACGAGCTAGTGTGCGCATTAACGACAGAGGCCTATCAAGGATTATGACCCGTCCCGTCTCCAAACTGGCGGTTTTGGATTTGAGTGAAGCGGTTCTTCACGGGGTCGGGGATGTCGCGGGACGTTAATCGATAGTTAATTTGTATCTAGTATTATTTGAAATGTTATGGATTTTTAGCCCCGTACTGAACGGGCATACTTTTCGGCCAAAATTGCCGCCATATTTTTAAGCTTCTCTTTCTCTATTGTCGCGTGTTCAAGCAGGAGGAGATACTGCGGTAAGAAGCATTATATATAGAAAATAAGGTTATATCATGAATTCATCTCTAGAATAAAACGCTCAACTTACAATGAACCTGCCTCTCGAGGATTAATGGGCCGTTTAAAGGCAACTCCAGGGGACCAGCGACAACCCTTATGACTTTCTCCATAAAAAATATTTCTCTTTCAGACCATTTGTATATGCACCCGTGTCAGTATTTTTAGTGTTTTGCCCCCAGCCATAATTGTATTTTCCAATTTGTCAGTATTTGAGTTGTTTGTGTGAAAGGTCCCACTCTGAACAATGTCCGTGTCCGACAACTTGTCTCTGCGTCTGTATAAGTAGCGTCACTTACGTCTTCTTCTTCCATGCGTCCATCTTCATTTGTATTGGTGTACTCATTTATTCGCTTTTTTAACTGATTTTACGTCCTTCTTTAAACTGTCCAAAAGGTCACTTTTCATGGATTGACTCAAAACATTTATTTTCCTCTCATAGTCAGTTTTAGCATGTCTCTTATTACAGTTTAAAGTCTGATCCGGAGGTTTCATTTTCGCTGATTCGGCCATTTTGGCTGGTTTAACCAGCTTGCCAAAAACTCACCCGCCTTCAGGGAAAATATTTATTTTCACTTTTAGTAAAGAAAAATATTTAGATAATCACTGCCAAACACTTTTAACCCCGAAAAAATTTGATTTTATCAGGTTTTTTTTTGCCTTTCGCTAGTCACAAATCAAAGGGAACTCAAAAGTCACAACCGGTCTCACTCGCTGATGAAACAAAAGTGGAGATCAAACATTGAGAGACCTTATATTGAGCCGAGCTGAGGGAGAGGAACGGTCACACTGGTGGTGCCAATATTTTTAAATATTGTTCGTGCGGTGCTCCTCCGTTTACCCCTTTGACGCAATCGTGAGCGGAACTGGGTTATTGGCGGATGGAAGAAAGAATTGACACGGACACCACACAACAAAAACAATGATTTTTATCAAAATATTTTTTCTTGTTTTCGGAAACAACTTGGAAATTTTTCGGACGTGGATGAATTAGTTTAATTATTGATCTACTTGATCAGTAAATTTATTTATTTAATTGTCCTACTCGGAGGGACGCAAGGTACGGATGCCGATAATTTTTTGGATTGGGCCGCCTTTAATGCGCGGAGCAAAACAACAACAAAAACCGAAACACAATTTGCCAATTGGCGATTTAAATTGCCAAATAATTACGGGAAGATCGACGTGCATTGGTCGAGAGTAATTTATTTGGACACTGGAGGATGTTGGAAGTGGTGTAGCGGCAGGGAAAAGTGGCTAGAGAGCATGAGTTGCACTTAATCGCGGATTTTTTAATTAATTAGGGCACTTGCGCGGAGTGGTTGAATGCGGTATTTAATTCCGGCATTTGGTATTTTGCTGGATGTGCGTAGATATGTAGTATATAGTTTGGAGCCAACTATGCAAATAAATGTAAAAATATTTAATTAGGAAAACACCTGTAGATATGTATATGGATGGATAATTTTATTGTTGCTGGAATGTGTGTATATGTATATATGTGTGTGGATGTGCTTGCACTCGAGTGTAACAATGTATATTTTATTGGGGTAGGTCGTGGATGGAATGCACTTGGAGATAAATGGATGAAGGATAAATAAATGGATAAATGGATAGGATTTTTTAATCCTACTATAATTTGTCTTAGTGGACCTGAACTTAGTGCTACGAATCCCGGTTTACTACACCTAATTCCTTACTTACCTCAAATTGTCTTTGTGGACCACCCTCCCTTTAATAAGAACGGTGGTTCCCAGGTCTGCCTCTACCTTTTGTTCAGCGCAGAGGGAGTTAGCTTGTTCCCTAACCTCCTATTGGTTTTCACTAGGACCTGCTCGCCTACATCAAAGGTCCTATTTTGCCTGGTCGGGTTGTTTCTATCGAGCTGCTCTTGTTGGGCTTTTATTAGCTTTAACATAATTTCTTCCCCAAGGTCACAACTTGCGTGGACCACATCCATAGGTGTCCTTTTCGTGACGGAGTGGATGGTTCGATTATATTCGATGGTCGCTAGAATAACTAGTTCAACCGTATCGTCCACCGGGAGTTGCAATTTTAAGCACCTCGCTGTTTCTAAGAGGGTGCTGTGGAAGCGTTCCACCTGTCCGTTTGATGTGCTGTGCAAAGGTGGGGCATTCGCTACATCAATGTCGAACTGGTTCTTTAATAAAGACCGAATGGTCTCCGAGTTGAAAGCTGCCTCATTGTCACAGTAGATGGTCCTAATATCTGGGAAGAAGTTTACCAATTGTAAATTGGTATTTTCACGTCCGTGATCGTGCGTGAAGCAACCTGCTGCGTTATTGCAAACTTTGAAAATTTGTCAATTGCGGTAAGGAAGTACTTCCCTGCGGTGGAAAAGATGTCGATATGAATCAACTCGCCTACTCTTGCCGGAATTGGAGTCACCCCTAACTCTTGCTTCCTAGGGTGCCGGTTATACTTGGCTTTCTGGCATATCCTGCAGTTTATCACCACTTCTGCTGCGATTTTCTCCATTTCGGGAAATAATAATCTCGCAGTACCTGCTTCACATTCTCCTGGGCTGCCCTGTGCGCCCGATTGTGTTCGGCTGTCATTATCTCTCTTCGCTCCCCGTCGTTGGTGATGTCTGTCACCAAGGTTTTGCAAAATCGAAATTTTGTGTCCGGAAAGGCTTTTACCAGATTGTTTTGCTTAAACGCCAAAGTTGGCAGAGTGCAATGGATGGCGTTAACGACTCCAGGCTTTACCGCTTCCTTGATGGACGCAAGAAGTGTATCTCGACTGGCGAATTCGATCTTGTGACGGGTCTTTTCGGAGAAGAGGATGTGGAGCTGCTTGGAAGGAGTATTTGATTCTTCTAGGATTATCTGATTCCTGAAGCAGTTCACTGGTTTATCTGTGGCTTCAATTACGTAAGTGAGCGATGCTTCACTATGAATTGTTGCTGCGTCGGATCGACTCTGACTTTCTAACGCATTGATGTTCTGTCGCGACAGCGCATCTGCTACGTAATTGTCCCTGCCTGGTTTGTATAAGACCCTTGCGCCGCACTCATCAATTCTCGCCTTCCAACGCTTTATCTTGGAATTGGGGTTTCTATCTGAAACCGCGAAAATCAGTGGCTGATGGTCTGTGTAGATGTTGATGTCACTCTTTCCATACAGGTAGTGACGGAGAGTGTCTAGGGCCCAGTCTATGGCCAGAAGCTCCCTTTCATTGGTCGCATAGTTTAGTTCTCTGTCTTTTAGAGTCCTAGAAATCATGTTTATGGGTCTATTATTTTGTGACAGTACCGCCCCGATACCACTGGACGAGGCATCAGTGGTTAGGTCGAATGGTTGGTTGAAGTCTGGGTAGTGGAGGATGACGTCTTCTGACGCCAAAATGTTCCTAAGTTTATCAAAGGCCTGTTTCTGAACATCATCAAACTGTATGGGAATGGTTTTCAAGCGTTGTTTGCTGATCTTACCATTTTCTCCCTTCAGAATGCTAGAGATAGGTCTTGTTATCTAAGCGAAGTCCTTTATAAAACACCTGTAGTAGCTGGCAAGACCCAGGAATGATCTTACCGCAAACAGGGTGGAGGGTTGTCTAAACCACTGAATTACCTTGACTTTATCGGGGCTTGTTCTCGTGCCCTCGGTTGACACCACAAATCCAAGGAATTCCACTTGTTCCTTGAAGAACTTGGACTTTTCCTATGACGCCCTCATGTTGGCGTCGTGGAGGCTGCCAAGCACAGTGTCAATGTCTCTAACATGATCCGCCTCACTCTTTGAGAATACGATGACGTCGTCAACATATACGTAACATATCTTACCAATATTCTCCCGTAATACGTCATCGATGGCCCGTTGAAAGATGCTTGATGCATTCCTGAGGCCAAATGGCAAACGGCAGAACTCATATTTGACTCCGTTTACCGAAAATGAGGTCTTTTCACGATCGCGTTCAGCTAACGTGATTTGATGGTACCCTGACTTTAGATCAAGGGTAGTAAAGTATCTTGCCTTCCCCAGATTTGAAAGTATCATGGAGATACAAGGCATTGGATACTTGTCTGGTATGGTCTTTGAGTTAAGATTGCGGAAGTCAATGACTAGCCGCTTCTTGTTTAAGCCCGAGTCGTCAGTGCCTTTTTTCCAACAACCCATATGGGGTTGTTGTACGGAGACCTGGAAGGCCGAATGTTTTGTTCCGCAATAGGTCCTCGTCATTGACGAAATCAATGGCTCCTACAGGGAAAGGGTACATTTTCGAGTAGATTGGCTCTTCATTCTCGGTCCTAATTGTGGCTACTACGGCTATGTTGAAGGGTAGCATTTCAGTCGGATCTGCAAATGCCTTTATACGGCTGGACATCATTCTGAGAAACTCGTCCCTTACTGCTGGCGGGACCTCAATGTCGTCTACTTTTGTGAAGTTAACGCTGGGGCATTTGTGGAATAGGATCTTTTCAGATTCCTGTCCAAAAGGAGATTTGTTGTCCCAGGTTTATATTGACGCCAGCTTTCGTTAGCGTGTCGAGCCCTACGATGCCATCGAAGGTTGATAGCTCCGGCAAGATAAAAACGGGCATTTTATGCCGAATATGGGTGGAGACATTTTTGCTCTACTTTATTAAACCCGTGCAGGGATTTTACAACAAATGGGGCCTCTACAGGGATGATTCCCTTAAGTTCTTTTAATGGTCTGATATAATTTTTCGCAGCCCCAGTGTCTATTAAAAGGTTTAGTGTTCTCCCTGCTACTGTTCGTTTGACGAACGGGAGCAGAGACGCTCCCCTAAAAAATTGACAGTGTCGTATCCTGCACTGTTCTCTTCATCAATCTCCGCCATTGCTTCCGATGCTAACTGCTCGTACTGTTGCTCGTATTTGTCCGGGTCCACCGGAGCGAGGTGATTGACCCTCTGCCTGCGCTGGTCGGAAAATCTCTGGGATCCAGCCGGCCTTTTATACGCACCCTGTTGGTGCCCGTTATTAGGTTTTCTGTAGCCGGTAGGCCTGGGTTGTGCCCCTGCTGCTTCTGAAAGCCAGTTGGCTGACGGAATTTAGAGGAAGATGGATCAACATCCATCATCACTATTTTATCTTGGCTTGGTTTTGGTTTTTTCTACTATTGGGCGATAACTGAAGAAAAGTTTCACATGCTCCTCTTTTATTCTCTTCTGATTGGTGTATTGATTCTAGCCGGCAACTTTTCGGTGGCTGCCTCTTTATTGTTCTGCGTTATTTTTCTTCTCTCGTCTAACGTCGCCGCTGCCCAAAGCCGTCCGCTCTGGTGTAACAGTTTGGGGTTGATGAAATGCCTTTTATTTACACTCGAGGCTACGAGCTTTTGCGTGCAATTGATGTACGCACCTTTCTTCACCGTGATTTTGGTTCCTGGTGGTGTGTTGCGGCGTCGGTACAGATCTCCCGCGGGCGTGGCTTTTGATAATGGCATCTTTTGTTTGAGGCGGGCATTGTCTCACTCCACAGTTTCCACTTGCTTTTTGCTTGCTCTGAGCGGGCTTTTGTCTCCGCACTCGGTAACGGTCTTTTTGTTTTGACCTTCGTTGCTCTTTTTGCCGATTTTCATAGTGGCGTTGTCTCCGCACTAAATGATTTTCACTTTTCTTATAAAATTTCTGTTGTTCTTTTTGAGTGTTCGTTGCTGTCTCCGCTTTATGCTGTCGATCTTTCCAGTTTTTTTGTTTTGCACTTTTTACCGATTTTTGCTTTTAGCGGGCCGTTGTCTCGCACCAGGCCCGCTCTCTCGGGGTTTTTCGATCGCGTTGGGCGCCAGTAATGGTTTAAATCGCAATACGGGGTATTTTTATCTGCGGTATTGTTTATTTCATATGTGTAATTTCTTATTCAAAGGAATATGATGAGAGCTTAACTACCCGCAAAGGCGAGACGTTAGGACGTAAATGCCACTCGGCTGGTAATTTACTACTAACTTAAGAACCTAAACTTCCCAGCTACGGACCCTTAGTTGCCGGCCACGGCACTCGTCGCTGTCCAGCAAAAGTGCTGACCTTGCGCCTCGTGCGTGGTGTCCAGTGGCGTCCAGCATCCGGCGACCGCGACGACGGCGATCCCACGGTTAACGAAACTGCTTATCTTGCAATATCGCAGAATTCGCCCAACCCAATGGACAATCCAGTTAACTCTTGTTAACTCAGAATTCGTCCAACCCAATGGACAATTCAGTTAACTCTTGTTAACTTGTACGCAAGCCGCTCTCATGGGCTAGCATGTGCGTACATACATATGCTCGGAATGCACTTTTAATAAATGTTGTTTATTAATTTGTCCGCGAATTTTGGACGGACACAGGGAATTGAAGAAAGACCGTAGCACTGGTAGTTTGAGGTGAACGAGGAACGGAGAACGGCCGGAATCGCCGATAATATGGCGGTGTCAGAAAAACGAAGTGACACGGAAAACGGAAATTGCACTTTTGAAAGAAATAAGTATATATACATGTATCTATATATATAAAGATCATGTTAGTTTAAATCATTTATAACTCCAAGAAACGGCTGTACCGATATGGCTGAAAAATTTGTGGGTTGGTATCTTTGGTATCTTAGAGTAAAATAGAATACTGTAAACGTCAGTCACTATAAAACGTCGTACAACACAAAAAAAAATATCGAATTCGCACATTCACATTGAGTCGAAATGTATGTCAAAAATAGTGTATGTCAGATATGTTTTAACTTTCATTAGGTTGAACAAAGCCAAACTACGTTCGATTAACTATTAACAAAAACGCATCAACTTGGAAAAAAACGCATCTCAGACTTGAATAAATAACAATAAAATTTGGTGAATTGGAAGTGAAGTGAAGTTTATTTAAAAATGCCGCGACCACTTGGTCGAATCTCGAACAGCCATATTAAGAATAATTTTGTCAATGAACAATGGCTCGACTTCGTGCTTCTCGATCACAAAGAGCAAATTGAGGCAGCCCGTGAAACGGCTCGGTTGGAAATGCAAAATCGTCGAGCGAACAACAGAGGTCAACAAATAGATGCTTTGCGACACGGAACAAGAGAGATTTGAATCGAGCAGCGTTTCGATACGATTACAGCAATGATTACTTGCCTGCCATCTAGCGTTGGCATTGGGCAAATAAACGTTGTTTTGCGAGCATTGTGGTGCATTAAAGTTTCCGCAGAAACGCCCGGATTATGCTGCCTTACCGGTAAAGTGAAATTGCCAATGTTGACTATACTTAGCCTGTATTCTTTGCTTTGTGGCGAAACCCCAGAATCACGCCAATTTCGTTGCCAAAACTTAAAAATATAATGGATTTGTTTCCTAAAGGACGTCATTTTGGGGCAGATATTATCGAAGAACGAGGATTTAATCCGACATTTAAGGTATTTTATTTTTGCTTATTCCAAACCCCGATTTCACACCGAAAAGTGTTTATAATTTAGTTGGTTTGGACTTTTTTATTTTTTAGATACAAAGACAGATTCACTATCGAATTGGATCATTACTACCGCTCGAAGAACTGAATAAATTTTACAAACAGAATCCATTTTTACAAACAACATGAAATCAGCTTATCGGTAGTTTGCGCGATAGACGAAACGTCTTTGCAAATTTGAATTTGAATATAACAATAGAGCCAACATCAGATTTTTGTTGTTGATTTGAAATAATCACGAAAAACTCTACCGATATTCCATGTTGTCTCCCTGCACAGGTTCTCCATGATCATCAAATTAAATTATGTAAAACTGAAGTTTCATTTGTCGCCAACGACATCGAATCGGAGTAGTATATTGGGTATCCATATAGGAACCTTTTCTAAACGCTGAGCAGATGGCGGTTTTCGTTCCCCGTCCGGGCACGTGCCTGTTCCGGCTTCCACCTTCAACTTCCAACCGCACTTTATGAGACTGCCGCCTGCTGTCTGAACTGTCGACGCCATTGGCTTAAACTCCCGCCAATGCGTAAACTAATGTGAAGCCCCCGTATCCATCAAACCAACTAGCTTCCTGTCTAACAAAGTTGCTTTTGCATATGGTCTTAAATCATCGGATATTATCGACGTTATTATGGCTTCTCTTTTTCTATCTTTTTGATTTTTAACAAATTCGGCCAAGCGCAGTTTAGCTCGGATCTTCGGTTGGATATTCCTCGATTTCTTGGGCTATTTCCTTGTATGTTCACGGAATATTATTACCATTACTATACTGCACCTTTGTCCGTTTGTACTTTATTGAGGATTGCGATGGCTTGGCGAGGCCTGGTTTTATTGATCTTTACTGTTTGCATGAACAATTCTCGGGTCTTCACCAAGTGCCTCAACTGTGCAATGCTAAAAAAATCTTTTCGTAAGGGAGCTCATGCTGAATCTCCGGCAATAAATTGGACCGGAGGCTCCCATAAGGAATTTTCAGCAAAGGGTGTTGAAGGGTATCTGCTAATTGAACTATGGTCTCATAGGAACACATCGCCAGATTCGTTCTCCGTCTGCGCTTCCTTCGGTTCTATTGCAGCTCGAATGTAGACATCTGTCTTCTCATTCGTAAACTGCACCAACTTTCTTGCACAGCTTTAAGGTCACCCCGCAATCGTCCTTACATTTTTATGGAGCGCCAAACCGGTCGTTGGCACTTCCTTCAAAGAGATTACTGATAATCTCGAAAGTTATTCGAAATTCCTGCCTAAAGTTTGGGCCGTGAGCGCCTCACCCGGGATAAATGAATTCATCGACGGATATTCCAGCCCGTCCCGAGAACCTAAGGTTCAATTTACCAAAATCTGCCAACCCGCTCTGGTCGAATGTCCACACTCATAGGTGAGCTTCGGCTGACTGATTCAAGTCCATGCGAAAAGCAACGGTAGTGTTGGTTGTCGGTCCAATGTTTTCTTCGGCTTGCCGGCCGCTTGAGGTAAACGTAAGCGGCATTAGCTGGGTTGGCCCGTAAGAGAGGTAAGAACACCTGAAACCCAGCGGCGACCGCCTGGCTTAACATCTCGGTTTTGCCTCAACGAGGCTTGAGCTAACATTTCTGATTGGCGAACAGATGTAGAAGCTATGGCCTCGGCTATGATTCTCTGCAGATCACTACTGGTCGGAGCCGATACCGAAAACTTGGGGAGCAGCTTCCCCATTCTGCGAGGATTGGTTATTCCCGAAGGGGACGCTCCCTGTGGGTAGCCAAATTCGGCTCTTCTTCTCGTGTCCGACATAATTTGTCCTTGTACTGGGGTATTCCAACTAACTCATCTATTAGACTCGCAGTCGATTACTGTAATGTTTTGCACACGGTGCAAACCTTTTTCTTAATCCCTACTCTAGAGCTGAAACAGGCCCTATGGAAGGAGGACTACAATGACGTACTAAGCAGTTGAGCCAGATATCGGACAAATTTAACGCTCATATTCGCGCTCCAGGCGTTGGGCACTACTGAGCAGATCGCAGGATGCTTTATTGTGCAGGTGCTGCTGCGTAAACTTGATCCAGCGACTCAAGCCAAGTGGTGAACGTTTAGAGGATGCGGGTTTCCCAGCCTGATGTTTAGTTAGTGGAGCAGTCCAACGTAAATCTACCTACAAATGTTTGCTTATTCGATTGAACACTGTAATAAAAACCGTGTAATTGCTTATGCTTATGGTTACGCTTTATGCTCATTACTGCCGACTACAGCTGCAGGTCTATGCTGTTCTAGAAACCTAACAATTTTCTAAATATCTTGTTCGCTCACCTTTCCAGCAGCACGAGCTTATTTTGTTCTCTCTACCTCTTGCGTGGGGCGAGGCAATCGGTCAGCGCCCCCAGCAGTCTGGATGCGCTTATCATGGGTTTTCGGTGCATTTGTATACGCACTACACCCCAAATCGCCGCTACCTCATATAAGAAATAAAATTGTATTTTCAATTGAAATCCAGGGCTCTTTATTTAAAAATGCACCTTTTGCAAATGCCTACCTGTGGGCTTAATAGCTCAACATTTTGCGCCCCATGGTCTGTCTACCACGTTATTTTGCAAAACTAGTGCAGCTCGTTTCGGATCATGGCTGCATTTGAAAACCGACTTGGCGTTTTTCGTCCGTTTACGATCAGTCACGTCATCCAGGTGCCATTTATATACCTGCTAGGCAAGCATATAGGACAGCCGCTATTAACCAGATTATTCAGTAATGAGGTGGTCTATAGTTTACTACACGGCGTTTCGTTTTGGAAAGAAATCGTTACTAATCGACAAGAATTTTTCTATACGGCTGCTGCTATATACCCCGGCAACGCACTATACAATGCAGAATGACAAGGTTTGCAAAACAGGGTGTGTTTTTTGAGGATAAAGTCAACGAAACTCGAGATGGTTAAGAGATTGACTACCAGCTTGGGAAAATGAGGCTTTTGTCTATGATTTATGTTACTCACTCAAAGTTGGAGCCTGATTGAGATGCTGACCGGGCGAATTTGAGACATTGCACAACGAGCTCGAAGAATTGTACTGCATCGAGATTCACAGCGGATTGTGCGACAGCTTTGGAACGCTTGCCAGTGCTCTCAAGGCTTTGATTAGGCGTGAAAATCGATAAGATTAGCGGATATATGCCCCTGCATTCTACAGTTGCTGGACCAAATTACATTTCTGTTTTGCTGGTTCTCAGCAGCCACCTCGTCGCCTCCCAGCATCATCCCTGCCTCCCATAAAATTGCCAAAGTTCGTGGGGGATATGCGGATTGACGGACTTTTTACTCGATGTTCACCACCATCATCGACAATCATCCAGACCTCTCCAACATTGAAGTTACAGCATCCACGATCTTGCCTGCGTGATTCGGCATTTGGAGACAGTTCGTGCGCTTGAAATTTCTAACTTAAATAGTAAACCCTAGTTCGTGTTATATGTAAAAATAGTCCCAAATTTATTGGAAAGAGGTTTAATAGCATTCTGTGGCTTTGGGCACTCTGAGCAGATCGCAGGATGCATCATTGTTCAGGCTTTCGTAAACTTGATCAACCGACTGAAGACAAGTGGGGAACCTGTTTAGAGGTCGCAACTTTCGTCAAAAATTATTCCGTCATGAGATTCCGTCATGGCCTCTTTTTTTTCGAGTAGCGATGCAGGATGTTTGAAACAGTGGATTCCGCTATGGCAACCTATGCGCCGAGCAGTCAGGTGGGGGCAGAAAGGCCGCAACAATTCAAAATCTACACTTGTTGCCTTTAATCAAACTATATCATCAAACTATATCACCAAGTTTATAGCACTGTTCCATCAAATTGCTATAAAGAAGCCAAGAGGTTTTCCCTGTGTAAATTGCCTCAAGGAAGGCCATCGGTTGAGTCAATGCAGCTCCAGCAAATACCGTACCTGTGGGCGTGTGGCACCACCCTCTCCTGCATTTTTGAGGCCCTGAAGCTACTGCAGCCCAAGGTGGATCTGTGCCACTTGACACTTCTTCTCCGTCGTCGCATCTCATCACTGAGTGCTCTGCTTTAGCGTCTACGTCGAGTCTGCACTTATTGCCCAGGATCTCAGCAAAGATAATGTTTATTACCCATGGCCACCGTCCTAGGAAAATAGTTAAGGGGCCTTTGTTTCTTGCCTAGCGCTCAAAGATTCCGGCTATCAGCTGCATCTAATAACATCTCGTTTAGCTAATCAGCTTCGGCGACGACGACAACGAAGGCAACGACGAAGACGGTATCGGCGATTGAGACAGAAGCACAGGAGGCCGTCGCAATGTCGTAGGCCAAACCGGAGGCGGCGGCTTTTTCGGCGATGACGTTACCGGAGGCGGCAGCAACGGCGATGACGGCACCGAAGGCGGCGGCCACGACACCAAGGGCGGCACCGGAGGCGACGGCGGCTGGAAGTGGCAGCGACGGTGGAGGCGGAAAGCCTGGAGCGGGGGGCCGTGGGTCTGGCCCGACCGGCGGCGGAGGCGGAGATCCGGGCCTGCTGCGCCCGGCCTCGTGTCCCAAGTCCCGGGAAAGGAGGCGGCCACAGCTGCAGAGGCAGCAATCGTTGGGAAGGAGGCGCTGGCAGAGGCTGCGCGCTGGTGGGTGGTGGCGCGGCAGGACTGGCCAGAAGCGGTCGTCCTGGTGGTGGAGGGCACCCTCCGCATCGACCGGCGTGTAAAGCGTCTGGTTTTGGTGCAGTGCGGTTCCGGGTGTCGGTGTCTGCCAGTTTCCCAGGAGGTGAGGGAGGTACCAAAAGCGGAGCGGAGGAGGTGGAAAATTAGTAAGCGAGAGAATAAATGAACTTAATAGAATTGAACATCTGGTAGTTTCGCAAGGCGCATGCTGCGGAAGGTGGTCACTGCGGTACAGCGTTGAACGGATAAAGAACGCGACCGGCGTGGGTTCTCCCGTACCGCAAGCGGAAGAAGCGTGACATGGGAAGTCTGGCAGCACGATCCGGGGGCGGCCCTACCGTGTGTGCGCATTATTGGCACCAATCGTGAAAGTGGGAATGGACAAAGTGGTCCAGAGGAATGCCCTCGGAACGAGTGCCGGAACTGTATCGGCGGAGGATTTCGATGGCTGGGAGAACCGATCGACTGGTGAGCGAACCAGTTCGGCGTGCCTGGAACCGATCGACTGGGAGCGAACCAGGTCGGAGCACCACAGGTTGGCGTGCGCGCGCAACATTCAAATCAGGTGGCAGAATTTGAATGCGGTCAGATTTTAAGGTGACTGGAAGAGGACACGAACAGGAGTTGTCCTTGAGTGAAGAAGCAAGGGGGAAGTGTGAGTGAATTCACAAACTGCATTTATAGACAATAATAGCCGAGTTCGCACGTCTGTTTCGGCCGGCAGCGGTCCAGCGCATGTCCAAATGAGGACCATGAGGCATACGCCACCGGCATGCATACCGCATGTAAGAACGAGGTGGCGCTTGAACGCGTGGTTTACCGTTTTGTTTTAGTAGCGAACACGGGCGCCGGCGTCGCCTGGGGGTATAAAACGAGCCCAGCGACGGTGACGCGAGACATTACGCCGAGGATCAGTAAACGGACAAGTGACGAATCCAATCGAGTGAGCGGATAATTGAACAGTGAGGATGTTCGTGCGACGCGAGTGGAACAAACGAAGAATATTTCAGCACGGAGCTGAAAGATTAGGAGACGAGTGGTCTGCAAGATATTACACACCGCTTGAAGTTGGAGCCAGCGAAGGGTGAGCCCAGAGACATTGCGGAACTGTCGAAGAATGGACGGACGAGCGGTTGCCGAGTCGGAACCCCAGTTTAGCACGCGGGAGGCCGAAAACCAAGCACGGTGGTAGCGCGAAGCCAGAGTCGCCAGCGGAAGGCCAGCGGAGGCCCAGTTGGTGGACAGTTTGTAAGATAGCCAGCCCCTGGTGATCAGCCGCATAGAAACGGTTCGCAGGCCAGCATTCAGACCCAGGCCTCCCATACAGGAGTCTGAATTCAGTGGAGGATATGCTCAGGAAGAACTGTCATCTTTCCATTCGATGTCCAACGAGGCTGGGCTTACAATTAAACGCCACAGCCTATGTTATCCCGGAACTGGCAAGGAATCTTCCGTCGCAATTGATCTCGCAAAGTTTCTTGACAGACTTGCCGAGTCTTCCATTTGCGGCAATTACATTATCGAGAGCTCACCAATCGATTTGATTGGAGCCCCTTGGTTTAATAATCCGTCGTTTAAGTGGCTTACAGCCCAACATATGTGAGATTCCCGGGGAAACCATTTTCGGTTGGAGAATGGGTCCCAGTGTCCAATACGGCGAGACATCGGAAAGTTTAACGTTTCATATTCAGGTTTCCAGGCTTTCAAAGGGCCTGAAGAGCAGATCGAAGGATGCAATCAATCCGTGCAGGTGCTGGGTCCCCGTAAACAGGAAAGGTTCCAGCGACTCCACCACCGGGGGAGGAAGTCGATTAGAGGACTTTTAATTCGTTACACTTGATTCCGTCATGGGAGTCAAAATGCTTCATCCCTGCCTAAGTGCTCCTTTAATCCGCTCCGATTGCAGGACGTTGCTTAAACAACGTTTTTATTTCGTTATGACAACCTACATTCAGAGCGGTCACGGTGGGCAGGAGCTCGTTCAACCAGCAGACCGGATTCCATGTTCTCGATAACAGTTCCTACCTTAAGCCTAAAACACATCACGGAATTGCCGCCAATTTATCCGTTTGAGCAATGACAGCGGCCGGAAGCCGTCATTGTACACAAGTTTATAGAACTGTCTCCATCGAAAATCAGGCAATGAAAGCCGCCAAAAAAGGTGTGCCCCTGTGTCATCGCAACCACGCGCCTTCACACGCCAGGCCATCGGCAGTAAAGCCGGCTCCGGCAACCGTCGCTTCCTCTTTGGGCTTCCAGGTTATCCAACCTGGCATTCTCGCTCGCAAAGACGGAGGTCCTGGTCATGTCTGTTCCGGGCATGCCCGCAGTCGTAGAGTTTTTGTGCAATCTTGCACGGGGGAGAATGTTCAGAGTTGGGACGGCGCTTCAGCCACTGCATATTGGGCATATTGCCACAGGATCTAGCAGTCCAATGATGATGCGGTTACCCACGGCCACCGCCCCATAGTCAAAAATAGTTTTGGGGCCAGCGTTTCTGCCGAGCTTGATAGATTCCGCTCCTGCTCAACTGCATTTAATAACATCCCGTTAAAACCTAATCGAAACTGTCCTTCGGAAGATAAAATCGTCCATTGTACATAAATTCACGTGAATAAACTGGAACATTGGCGACATCCAGCCTCGTCACCGATGGAATGTTATTGTTTGACTTTTTGGGAGCCTAGACTGTGGAATTCGTTCGACGACATACGCGAACTCCCAGTAACTGTATTTGGTTTCGAAGTTTATGTCTGTTTGATCGGCAGTGCCAAGCCGCAGCGATGAAGTCTTGCAGGTCGTGGATGATCCCTGGAAACCTGCCACTCGCCGTCCCAGAATATCAAATACCTGAGGGCATGTGGTGAGCTGATTAAAGCATCGGTCTGTGTCTATTTTCAAGATTTTCCTCATGTGTGTCTGAGGGAACAAGTCCGTCAATTCGTCCGTGTTCGTTCGTGTTCGTACGTCAATTACAGGAATGCTTTTGTCTTCATGTGAGTAGTCCTTCAGTGCTGCATCGGCTAGAGCTGTATTTGTTATGATCATGAAGAGACACTGAAAGAGGCCCTAGTAGAAAAGAAAAGGTAAAAACTGATTAGCAACAAGAGTTCAAGACCCATAAACTACGCTATACTATACTTTTTTCATCTTTCCTTTCGGTTATCCTTACAGACCACCCTGTTTATGAGAACAGTAGTACGCAAATCTGGTTGTACTTTTGTTCTCCACCCATAGATGCGTGAGTTTGTCACCCAGCTTTGAATTGGTTTTGACGTGTATTGCGCATACATCAAACACCCTGTTTCGCCGACTCCGGGTTTCGCTCCAGCTTTTCTTGCTGCGCGCTTTTCGAAATGTTGGCGATTTTCCACTCCGTGGTCCGAGGCCGCGTTTATCGCAGTTAATACATTTAATTTCAGGGAAAGGGTTTACAATATGTAGGATTGATGGTTTGACATCCGCGAAAGTGTGGGAAGAAATTGGTTGCCAAGGCAAATTCAAGAAGGGATCGTGTTTATTGCTTAAATAGTCTCATTCGGGTCGACAGTCTTGCTTCTGAAAGGTCTTGATGACACAGGTTCAAGCAAGAAGAAGCTTTTCATTGATTTTTCGAAACTAAACTTAAAAACCATTGCATACAGATATCCGGTGCCCCTCATTTCCATGATACATTCAAACTTAGGAAAGATTAAGTTTTTCACTATCCCTGACTTAAAGTCAGTAAAAAATGCAGCATACATTCCAACTTAGGAAAGATTAAGTTTTTCACTATCCCTGACTTAAAGTCAGTGTAAAAATGCAGCGTTGTAGAGATTGTCGAAAATGGTTTAGATCGGAACGTTATTGTAGCCACAATGATAAAAGGATTTTTTCAGTAGCTACTCTACTTCAGAGCTATGTTGATGTGTGAAGTGATGTAGATGACAGATGCAGTAAAATGTAAAATGTAAAAATGAAATATTTAAAAATTCCACATAAGTCACATGTGCACTGACTGAGTACGGGTATAAAAAGTAGTGTCGCGTTAACACAGACATTCTCGTTGAATTAAGTTCTGTTTTAGGCATTCGAGTTAATATAGGTGTTTCATTATTTTCCCAAATAACGTATCTAGAGCGGCTGCTGCTATATACGCTGCCAACAACACTATAGTGCGAGTGACCAGAGAGCAAAACAGGGTGTCTTTTCTGAGGATAAAGTCAACGAAACTCTGTGAGAAGGTTAAGAGATTGAATACCGCTTGGGAAAATGAAGCTCCGGTCTATGATTAGTACTCACTAGTGGAGAAGTTGGAGCAGATTGAGATGCTGACCGGGCAATTTGAGACATTGTATAACGAGCTCGAAGAATTGTACTGCATCGAGATTCACAGCGGATTGTGCGACAGGTTTGAAACGCTTGCCAGTGCTCTCAAGGGTTTGATTAGGCGTGAAATCGATAAGATTAGCGGATATATGCCCTGCATTCTACAGTTACTGGACCAAATTACACTTCTGTGTTTGCTGGTTCTCAGCAGCCACCTCGTCGCCTCCCAGCATCATCCCTGCCTCCCATAAAATTGCCAAAAGTTTAGTGGGGGATATGCGGATTGACGGACTTTTTACTCGATGTTCACCACCATCATCGACAATCATCCAGACCTCTCCAACATTGAGAAGTTACAGCATCCACGATCTTGCCTGCGTGATTCGGCATTGGAGACAGTTCGTGCGCTGGAAATTTCTAACAGCAACTATAATATATGTAGCGTTGGATTTATTGGAAAAGAGGTTTAATAGCTCCTGGCTTTAATCTTTCAGGGCACTCCTGAGCAGATCGCAGGATGCATCATTGTTCAGGTACTGCTTCGTAAACTTGATCAACCGACTCAAGACAAATGGGGGGGAACCGTTTAGAGGTCGCAACTTTCGTCAACATTATTCCGTCATGAGATTCCATCCATGGCCTTTTTTTCGAGTAGCGATGCAGGATGTTTGAAACAGTGGATTTAGCTATGGCAACCTATGCGCTGAGCAGTCAGGTGGGCAGGGTAAAACCCAACAATTCAAAATCTACAGTAAAACCCAGCAATAACAGCGCTCAAAATCTACACTTGTTGCCTTTAATCAAACTATATCAGGCTGCGTGCTGTGCAATAACACTGCTCACGAAATCAATCATTGTCCCAAGTTTATAGCACTGTCTCCATCAAATTGCTATAAAGAAGCCAAGAGGTTTTCCTGTGTGTAAATTGCCTCAAGGAAGGCCATCGGTTGAGTCAATGCAGCTCCAGCAAATACCGTACCTGTGGGCGTGGCACCACCCCTCTCCTGCATTTTGGAGGCCCTGAAGCTACTCGCAGCCCAAGGTGGATCTGTGCCACTTGACACTTCTTCTCCGTTTATGTCGTCGCATCTCATCACTGAGTGCTCTGCTTTAGCGTCTAAATAGTCTTCACTTATTGCCCAGGATCTCAGCAATGATGATGTGCTATTACCCATGGCCACCGTACTAGTAAAAAATAGTTAAGGGCCTTTGTTTCTTGCCTAGCGCTGCTAGATTCCGGCTATCAGCTGCATTTAATAACATCCGTTTAGCTAATCAGCTTCGGCGACGACGACAACGAAGACAACGACGGAAGACGGTATCGGCGATGGAGACGGCACAGGAGGCCGTCGCAGGAACCGTAGGCAGCACCGGAGGCGGCGGCAACGGCGATGACGTTACCGGAGGCGGCAGCAACGGCGATGACGGCACCGAAGGCGGCGGCCACGACACCAGGGCGGCACCGGAGGCGACGGCGGCGATGGCAAGTGGCAGCGACGGTGGAGGCAGGCCACACCTGGAGCGGGGGCCGTGGGTCTGGGTGCCAAGTGTGGCGGCCACACCGGCGGCGGAGGCGGAGAGACGGCAGGCCTGCTGCGCCCGTCCAGGACTGTCCCAAGTCCCAGGCCGAGGCTCTCCGGGACCGGCCACAGCTGCAGAGGCAGCAATCGTTGGAGAAGGAGGCGCCAGCAGAGGCTGCGCGCTGGTGGGTGGTGGCGCGGCAGGACTGGCCAGAAGCGGTCGTCCTGAACTTATCTGGTGGAGGGCACCATCCGCATGGACCGCGTGTAAAGCGGTTCTGGTCCGACCGGTGCAGGGGTGCGGTTCCGGGTGTCGGTGAGGTGCCAGCAGCGTGGAGGTGTCGAGGGAGGTGTAGGCGGAGCGGAGGAGGAGTGAACGTATTGTAAGCGAGAGAATAAATGAACTTAATAGAACTTATCTGGTAGTTTCGCAAGGCTCATTTTCGCGGAAGGTGGTCAGCATCGGTGCGAACAGCGTGTTGAACGGATAAAGAACGCGACCAGGTGGGTACTACAAGTACCGCACGGGGCGGTCCTACCGTGTGTGCGCATTATTGGCACCAATCGTGAACGTAATGCACAAAGTGGTCGAATTAGCTTCGGAACGAGTGCCGGAACTGTATCGGCGGAGGATATCGATGGCTGGGAGAACTGATCGACTGGTGAGCGAACCAGTTCGGCGTGACTGAACCGACACAGGTCCCGGATTCACAGGAGTCTGAACGAGGTGGACAGTATCCGCTCAGTCCGAGAAGCTCTGTCATCTTTCCATTCGTTTCTCCCGGCGTCGAGGCTGGGCTTAGCCCAGCGAATTAAACGCCAACGCCGAGTTATCCCGGAACTGGCAAACTGCATCTTCCGTCGCAATTGATCTCGCAAAGTTTCTTGACAGACTTGCCGAGTCTTCCATTTCGGATCCCTACATTCTTCGAGAGCTCACCAATCGATGTCCTGATTGGAGCCGATGTCCTACCATCCGAATGAGCCCAGGTGCGGGCTTGGCTTACAGCCCAACATATGTGGTTCTCTTCTCGGACAGGAAACCATTTTCCAAGCGGGGTGCTCACGGGTCCCGTGCCCAATACGGCGAGACATCAAATTGCATCGTTTTCGAGTCAGGTTTCCAGAGTACCTATCAAAGGGCCTGAAGACCCGAATTCCGAATCCGAAGTCAATCAAACCTGGGGAGACCCGAGGTCCGTACAATTAATTGTCAAACGGGTCCCTGGCAAGGAGTGAACCACAGGCAAAAGGTTCCCCAAAAGGACTCCATTTGCCACCACCGGGGACGAGTTCAAGTGGACATGTATTTTAAGTGGAAAGAAAGCTTCATCCAGCTGCCTAAGTGCTCCTTTAATCCGCTCCAATTTCACTACTAATGCTTCATCAACGTTTTTATTTCTCGTTTAGCCGCCCACATTCAGACAAGGCTCCTCACGCTCCCAGCCGTTCCGTTTCACCGCAGACCGGATAGCACATGTTCTCGAGCTAACAGTTCCTACCAATGCCGAGTGTGAGGAATCTATCCGAACGGAGTTTTTTCCGCACATTTATCCGCTTGAGCTTGTCGAGCAGCGGCTCCGAGCCGTCCTAGTACACCCCCACTGCATTTCGAACTGCCTGCGGCTCACGAACACTCAGGCAATGACTGCCGCAGTGGGGACCTGTGCAAGGTGTGTCATCGCAACCACGTCGTTTAGAATCTTCACACGCAATTTATCCGCTTGGCACCCAGCCGGCTGCTTCCTTCGGCACCGTCTCGAACTTCCATCTTCAGCTTCCAGGTTATCCAACCTGGCATTCTCATCGCAACAAAGACGGATCAGCTCTGGTCATGTCAGTTCGTAGAGTTTTTGCTTTTCGGCACCGTCGTGCAGTTTTTGTTCGTAATCCTGCAGGGGGAGAATGTTCAGCCAGTTGGGACGGCGCTGGCAGGGCTCACCGAGAATGTTGAGTTGGGCATGGCAGGGGCCACACTTCACTCTTAGCAGTCCAGCTAGCAGTCCGTTTGGTTGCCCTCGCTCGCCCTCATACTTAAGAGCATTTTTCCCTCCAGCGAAGCTCTCTCGCGCTTGATCTCACCTCCCGCCCGCTCAGCCCAACTTCTACTAATGCGCTTCTAAAACCTAAGCGAAACTGTCCCTTCGCACGCGACCCTACATATCTCTATTGTACATAAATTCACGTGAATAAACTGGAATTATACATTGACGACATTTGGCTTTTCACCCGGACTTGGAATTGGACTTATTGTTTCGACTTTTGGGATTCTGGACTGTGGGAATTCGTTCGACGACTTTCGCTTGAACAGGCAGTAATCTGTATTTGGGTTTTGAAGTTTATGTCTGTTTGTCTATTATTAGTGTTTACCAGGTCGTATTCGATACATTGTCTACTTGTTGCAGGTCGTCGGAGACCGGTGTCCCTGCAATAACTATCAAGGCCGTCCCCAGAATATTAAAATCTGACCTACATGTGGTGAGCCCTTAAAGCATCGGTCTGTGTCTATTTTCAAGATTTTCCTCATGTGTGTCTGAGGGAACAAGTCCGTCAATTCGTCCGTGTTCGTTCGTGTTCGTTCGTACGTCAATTACAGGAATGTTGTCTTCATGTGAGTAGTCCTTCAGTGCTGCATCGGCTAGAGCTGTATTTGTTATGATCATGAAGAGACACTGAAGAGGGCCCTAGTAGAAAAGAAAGGTAAAAAACTGATTAGCTACAAGAGTTCAAGACCCATAAACTACGCTATACTATACACTTTTCATCTTTCCTTTCGGTTATCCTTACAGACCACCCTCCCCTTTATGAGAACAGTAGTACGCAAATCTGGTTGTACTTTGTTCTCTCCACCCATAGATGCGTGAGTTTGTCACCCAGCTTTTTCTTGGTTTTGACGTGGACTCTTTGCGCATACATCAAACACCCTGTTTCGCCGACTCGGGTTACCTGCTCCAGCTTTTTCTTGCTGCGCTTTTTTCGAAATGTTGGCGATTTTCCACCAGTGGTCCGAGGCCGCGTTTATCGCAGTTAATACATTTAATTTCAGGGAAAGGGTTTACAATATGTAGGATTGATGGTTTGACATCCGCGAAAGTGTGGGAAGAAATTGGTTGACCAAGGCAAATTCAAGAAGGGATCGTGTTTATTGCTTAAATAGTCTCATTCGGTCGACAGTCTTGAATTGAAAGGTCTTGATGACACAGGTTATGCAAAGAAGAAGCTTTTCATTGATTTTCGAAACTAAACTTAAAACCATTGCCAGATATCCGGTGCCTCATTTCCATGATACATTCAAACTTAGAAAGATTAGCTTCTTTTTTTCACTATCCCTGACTTAAAGTCAGTGTAAAAAATGCAGCATACATTCCAACTTAGGAAAGATTAAGGTTTCACTATCACTATGACTTAAAGTCAGTGTAAAAAATGCAGCGTTGTAGAGATTGTCGAAAATGGTTTAGATCGGAACGTTATTGTAGCCACAATGATGAAAGGATTTTTCAGTAGCTATTCTACTTCAGAGCTATGTTGATTTGTGTGAAGTGATGTAGATGACAGATGGTAAAAAATGTAAAATGTAAAAATGAAATATTTAAAAATTCCACATAGTTCGTTCATGTGCACTGACTGAGTACGGGTATAAAAGTAGTGTCGCGTTAACACAGACATTCTCGTTGAATTAAGTTCTGTTTTAGGCATTCGAGTTAATATAGGTGTTTCATTATTTTTCCCAAATAACGTATCTAGAGCGGCTGCTGCTATATATACGCTGCCAACAACACTATAGTGCGAGTGACCAGAGAGCAAAACAGGGTGTCTTTCTGAGGATAAAGTCAACGAAACTCTGTGAGAAGGTTAAGAGATTGAATACCGCTTGGGAAAAATGAAGCTCCGGTCTATGATTAGTACTCACTAGTGGAGAAGTTGGAGCAGATTGAGATGCTGACCGGGCAATTTGAGACATTGTATAACGAGCTCGAAGAATTGTACTGCATCGAGATTCACAGCGGATTGTGCGACAGCTTTTGAAACGCTTGCCAGTGCTCTCAAGGGTTTGATTAGGCGTGAAATCGATAAGATTAGCGGATATATGCCCCTGCATTCTACAGTTACTGACCAAATTACACTTCTGTGTTTGCTGGTTCTCAGCAGCCACCTCGTCGCCTCCCAGCATCATCCCCTGCCTCCCATAAAAATTGCCAAAGTTTAGTGGGGGATATGCGGATTGGACGGACTTTACTCGATGTTCACCACCATCATCGACAATCATCCAGACCTCTCCAACATTGAGAAGTTACAGCATCCACGATCTTGCCTGCGTGATTCGGCATTGGAGACAGTTCGTGCGCTGGAAATTTCTAACAGCAACTATAATATAGTAGCGTTGGATTTATTGAAAAGAGGTTTAATAATCGTCTCCTGGCTTTGGGCACTCCTGATCCTGGGGCAGATCGAGGGGATGCATCATTGTTCAGGTACTGCTCATATTCGGGCGTAAACTTGATCAACCGACTCAAGACAAGTGGGGGAACCGTTTAGAGGAAGGAACGTTTAGAGGTCAACGTCAATTATTCCGTCATGAGATTCCATGGCCTCGTTTTTTCGAGTAGCGATGCAGGATGTTTGAAACAGTGGATTTAGTTATGGCAACCTATGCGCTGAGCAGTCAGGTGGGCAGGAGTAAAAACCCAACAATTCAAAAATCTACACTTGTTGCCTTTAATCAAACTATATATCAGGCTGCGTGCTGTGCAATAACAGCGCTCACGAAATCAATCATTGTCCCAAGTTTATAGCACTGTCTCCATCAAATTGCTATAAAAAAGAAGCCAAGAGGTTTTTGCCCCTGTGTGACCAAATTGAGTCAATGCAGGCCACCAAATCCCGCATTTTGTGGGCCTGGCTACTGCCCTGCATTTTGAGGCCCTGTGCCACTTGCACAGGTGATCTGTCCACGTTTATGTCGTCGCATCTCATCACTGAGTGCTCTGCTTTAGCGTCTAAATAGTCTTCACTTATTGCCCAGGATCTCAGCAATGATGATGTGCTATTACCCATGGCCACCGTACTAGTCAAAAAATAGTTGGGGGGCCTTTGTTTCTTTGCCTAGCGCTGCTAGATTCCGGCTATCAGCTGCATTTAATAACATCCGTTTAGCTAATCAGCTTCGGCGACGACGACAACGAAGACAACGACGGAGACGGTATCGGCGATGGAGACGGCACAGGAGGCCGTCGCAGGAACCGTAGGCAGCACCGGAGGCGGCGGCAACGGCGATGACGTTACTGGAGGCGGCAGCAACGGCGATGACGGTACCGAAGGCGTCCCACGACACTGCGGGCGGCACCGGAGGCCGGCGGCGATGGAAGTGGCAGCGACGGTGGAGGCGGAAAGCCTGGAGCGGGGGCCAGGGTCTGGCCCACACCGGCGGCGGAGGCGGAAGACTGTTTTGCTGCGCCCGCTCTTCGTGTCCCAAGTCCCGGGCCGAGGCAGGAGGCCACAGCTGCAGAGGCAGCAATCGTTGGAGATGGAGGCGCCGGCAGAGGCTGCGCGCTGGTGGGTGGTGGCGCGGCAGGACTGGCCAGGAAGCGGTCGTCTGTGGTGGGGGCACCTCCGCATCGACCGGCGTCAACGGGCGAGGATGTCGGGTTTTGCAGGGGGTGCGGTTCCGGGTGTCGGTGTTCGCCAGCAGCGTGGAGGTGTCGAGGGAGGTGTAGGCGGAGCGGAGGAGGATTGTGAAAATTAGTAAGCGAGAGAATAAAATGAACTTAATGGTGCGGGTACGCTTATGCTCATTTCGCAACGATTGCTGCGGAATGGTACTGCGGGTACAGCGGTTGGAACGGATAAAAACGCTACCTAGGCTCGCATCGTTACCGCAGCAAGAAGCGTTCTTTGGGAAGTCCTAGCACGATCAGTGGGGCGCATTATTGTCCGCCTGCAATCGTGAACCAATAATGTAACAAAGTGGTCGGTGGACTTTTATACTTTGAACACACGCCGGAACTGTATCGGCGGAGGAAATCGATTGTATTTCCAATTGAACTGGTGAGCGAACCAGTTTTATTTAAAAACCTTTGACCGACTTTTATTAAAACCGCTTAATAGCTCAACATTTGCGGCAACCCGAAATGATTGTGCAATATTTAAATGCGGTACAATCACAAACTGTATTTATAAACACGAATTTTTAGTTCGTTCGTCTGTTTCGCTCTTCTGTAAATAGCCAGTGCCATCGACCATATAGTTGCTATACAAGCATATACACCAGCCGAGCTTTACATACACGAATTGCGCTTGAGGTTCCCCGTTGTTAGCACGCGGCCGTGTGGTTGCCGTTCCTCTTCCCGCTACGAAGGTTTCTAGAGCGGCTGCTGCTATGGAGCGGCGCCAACGACACTATAGTGACAGTGACAAGGGCCGGCAGCGGTCCAGCGGGTGTCCAAATGAGGATGAAGTCAACGGAATTTCTGTTGAGAAGGTGAAGAGATTGAAAATTACCTTGGGAAGATGAGGCTGCTTTTGCGATTATTACGACACGGGCGCCGGCGAAGTTGGATAAAGATTGAGAAGTGACGCGGGCAATTTGAGACATTGAGACAACGAGCTCGAAGAATTGACTTCAGCGAGATCTGAACAGTGGACTGTGCGACAGGTTGGAAACGCTTGCCACTGCTCTCAAATAAGAGACGATTCGGCGTGAAATTGATAGGATTCACGGCTATACGCCACTGCAGCTACGGTTGCTGAGCCAAATTGAGAGCTTCTGGTTTTGCTGGTTCTCAGTCGGAACCCCTCTTCGCAGACCAGCATCGTCCCTGCCTCCCATACAAGCGCCAAAATTTAGTGGAGGATATGCGGCGCCCAGCAGGGAGCAGTTTGTAAGATGCCAGCCCCACTGATCAGCCGCAATCATCCGGACCGCTCCAACATTGAGAAGTTCCAGATTTACGATCTTGCCTGCGTGATTCCGGCTCTGGAGACAGATTCGTGAGGCTGGAAATTAAACGACAGCCTATGTTATCCCGGATATAGCGTTGGAATTTGTTGGAATTGAGGTCGCAAATAATCGACGTTTAATCCATTTTCAGGCGCACATTCTTGAGATCAATGGGGCTGCAGTCTGATGGAGAATGGGTCAGTGTCGATGCTTCGGGAGATCATCGACAAGTTTAACGCTCATATTCGGGCGCTCCAGTCCTTTGTCCAATCCTGAGCAGATCGCAGGATTGCATCATCGTGCAGGTTTGCTGCTTCGTAAAATCCAGGATCCCGACTCGCCAAGTGGGAGGAACGATTAGAGGACTCAAAATTGTTAACTTGATTCCGTCACAGGGGAGTCACCATGGAGTTCAAGTTTGAGCTTGAGTTTTAAGAAAGAGCTTCATCCAGGACGTTTTAAACCGTGGATTTCGTTATAATGCGACATGCAACGTTTTTTATTTGGTCAGGAGCAGTAATTCAGCCATTCCAACCTCCATACACGTTCCCGTTTCACCTGCAGAAAACACATCAGGTTGCAGTTCTGTACCAATGACAGTGCTCACGGAATCCATCATTGTCGGAATTGCCGCACATGTCTCCATCGAAAGCGGCTCCGACGCCCGTCCAAAGAGGTGTTCTCGAACTGCCTTTGCCACGAACAGGCAGGCAATGGTTGAGTAAATGGGCAGCCCAGCAAATGCCGTACCTGCAACCCGCGCACCACACGCTCCGGGTTTTGGCACACGCCCGGCTGTGGCGTGGAGGTCGGATCATGTTCAGCTAGCAGGTTATCGCAAAAAATCTTTTCGCTGTCCTCTGCTTCAAATCGGCATATTCTGCACTATTGCCCAGGATCTCAGTAATGATGATGTCTGTTCCGGGCACGGCCACCGTCCGTAGAGTTTTTGATAGTCCTGCAAGGGCCTTCGTTTCTTGGGACGGCGCTGGCAGATTCCACCTCTCTGTGGGCAATAACATCTTCGTTTAGCAGTCCAGCTTCAAGCGGTTGCAAGATAAAATCGTCATACTGAGCATTTTTCTCCAGCGAGGCGACTCCAGCCTCGTCTCCCGATGGAATGTCAGTGAAAATAAGCCTTCACTCTCGTTTGTCGACATCCCTTCGCACGCGACCCTCACATATCTGTAATCGTCCGTGAATAAACTGAATTATACAGCCAATCCGACATTTGGCTTTTGCAGCTGGAATGATCCTATTGGAGAAAATCTGGCAAATACGCCGATCGAGGATATTCTCTTGAACAGGCATCGATCTGCTGATTGGTGAAGACTGTCTTTTTGTCTATTGCAGTGTTGGGCAATTCCTGCTACATTGAGTCTGCTGCAGGTCGTAATTTAATTTTGGGGTTCCCTGCAATAACTATCAAGGCCGTCCCCAGAATATTAAAATTGTGAGCATGTGGTGAGCTTTTTAAAGCATCGGTCTGTGTCTATTTTCAAGATTTTCCTCATGTGTGTCTGAGGGAACAAGTCCAAATTCGTCCGTGTTCGTTCGTGTTACATTCAATTTCAGGAATGGGGGGAGGATTTCATGGGTTTCCACAGTGCCGCATGTTTATTGTATTGTTTGACATGAAGAGACACTGAAAGAGGGCCCTAGTAGAAAAGAAAGGTAAAAAACTGATTAGCTACAAGGGTTCAAACCCATAAATTGTAAATACTATACACTTTTCATCTTATGACTTATGGTTATCCTTAAAGGTCATTGATGACATAGAGAACAGTAGTACGCAAATCTGGTATCATTTGTTCTCGAACCCATAGATGCGTGAGTTTGTCATCTATCAGCTTTTTCTTGGTTTTGAGCATTTCCTTGAGCATACATCAACCACCCTGTTTCGCCGTTTGGGGCACTCCACCTGACTGTTCGGTCCGCCTTTTTCGAAATTTTGGTGATTTCCAACTTGGTCGAAAGCGTTTATCGGAGTTAATCCATTTATTCGGTAAAACAATATGGGATTGATGGCATCCGCGATTGTGGGAAGAAAATTGTCGAAAAATTCAAGAAGGGATCGGTTTTTATTTAAAAGTCCACAATATCGACAGTCTTGTTTTAAAGGTCTTGATGACACAGGTTCAAGCAAGAAGAGCTTTTCATTGATTTTCGAAACTAAATTTTAAAACCATTGCATACAGATATCCGGTAGATGACATGATACATTCAAACTTAAAAAGATAAAGTTTTCACTATCCTGACTTAAAGTCAGTTTAAAATGCAGCGTTGTAGAGATTGTCGAATGTGGTTTTGACTGAGATATTGTAGCCACAATGATGAAAGGATTTTCAGTAGCGCATATATCTTCAGCTATGTTGATGTGTGAAGTGATGTAGATGACAGATGGTAAAAATGTAAAATGTAAAATATAGGTGTTCTTCATAAGTCACATGTGCACTGACTGAGTACGAGTATAAAAGTAGAGTCGCGTTAACAGACATTCTCGTTGAATTATTCTGTTTTAGGCATTCAGTTAATATAGGTGGTTCATTATTTTCCCAAATAACGGTATCTAGAGCGGCTGCTGCTACAACAACACTGATAGTGACCAGACCAGAGAGCAAAACAGGGTGTGGTCTTTTCTGAGGATAAAGTCAACGAAACTCTGTGAGAAGGTTAAGAGATTGAATACCGCTTGGGAAAATGAAGCCCGGTCTATGATTAGTACTCACTAGTGGAGAAGTTGGAGCAGATTGAGATGCTGACCGGGCAATTTGAGACATTGCACAACGAGCTCGAAGAATTGTACCGCATCGAGATTCACAGCGGATTGTGCGACAGAAAACGCTTGCCAGTGCTCTCAAGGGTTTGATTAGGCGTGAAATCGATAAGATTAGCGGATATATGCCCCTGCATTCTACAGTTGCTGGACCAAATTACACTTCTGTGTTTGCTGGTTCTCAGCAGCCACCTCGTCGCCTCCCAGCATCATCCCTGCCTCCCATAAAATTGCCAAAGTTTAGTGGGGATATGCCGGATTGACGGACTTTTACTCGATGTTCACCACCATCATCGACAATCATCCAGACCTCCAACATTGAGAAGCTTACAGCATCCACGATCTTGCCTGCGTGATTCGGCATTGAGACAGTTCGTGCGCTGGAAATTTCTAACAGCAACTATAATATATGTAGCGTTGGATTTATTGGAAAAGAGGTTTAATAGCGCTCCTGGCTTTGGGCACTCCTGAGCAGATCGCAGGATGCATCATTGTTCAGGTACTGCTTCGTAAACTTGATCAACCGACTCAAGACAAGTGGGGGAACCGTTTAGAGGTCGCAACTTTCGTCAACATTATTCCGTCATGAGATTCCATGGCCTCTTTTGTCGAGTAGCGATGCAGGATGTTTGAAACAGTGGATTTAGCTATGGCAACCTATGCGCCGAGCAGTCAGGTGGGCAGGAGTAAAACCCAACAATTCAAAATCTACACTTGTTGCCTTTAATCAAACTATATCAGGCTGCGTGCTGTGCAATAACAGCGCTCACGAAATCAATCATTGTCCCAAGTTTTATAGCACTGTCTCCATCAAATCGCTATAAAGAAGCCAAGAGGTTTTCAAGAGGTAAATTTCAAGGAAGGCCATCGGTTGAGTAAATGCAGCTCCAGCAAATACCGTACCTGTGGGCGAAGGCACCACCTGTAGTCTGCATTTTGAGGCCCTGAAGCTACTGCAGCCCAAGGTGGATCTGTGCCACTTGACACTTCTTCTCCGTTTATGTCGTCGCATCTCATCACTGAGTGCTCTGCTTCAGTGTCTAAATAGTCTTCACTTATTGCCCAGGATCTCAGCAATGATGATGTGCTATTACCCATGGCCACCGTACTAGTAAAAAAAATAGTTAAGGGCCTTTGTTTCTTGCCGAGCGCTGCTAGATTCCGGCTATCAGCCGCATTTAATAACATCCCGTTTAGCTAATCAGCTTCAGTTTCGAAGATAAAATCGTCCACTACGTTTCTAGAATCGGCGACTCCAGCCTCGACACCGATGGAATGTCCGTGAAAATAAGCCTTCCCTCCCCGCTTGACGACATACTGACTCCCATCACTGCTGTAATCGTCCCTTATATCACTGATCGGCAGCCAAGCCGCAGCGTGAACATTTGCAGCTGGAAGATCCCCTGGAACCTGCCGATCGCCGATCCAGGATTTCATATACCTCAGGGCATCGATCTGCTTGATTGGTGCAAAACTGTTTTTGAGCTCTTATGTGTTGGGCAATTCAAGCTTCCGCCAGGATTACCAATAATGCAGAAAACTCTCTGTTAGAATGGGTCGTGTCTGAGGTTGTGATCGAGTCAAAAACGTTTCGTTGATGAGCTTAACAGCACCCCAACATCCGATGTATCTGCGAAAAACCCTGCAGATCCTGCTGAAAGACAGGTTTCCCAACGGGGGGAGTATGTCGGGTTTCCCAGCCCGATGTTTAGTTATAAAATCTTTATGTTAATTAGTGAAGCAGCCTAACGTTTATCTACCTACATATGCTTGCTTATTCGATTGCACACTGTATTGTAAAAAATAGTGTAATTGCTTATGCTTATGAAGTTACGCCCACGTAACCATTTTCGCTACTACAGCTGCAGCATCTATGCTGTTCTCCCGCGCTCTCTCTCTCTCTATCTATCGCTCGCGCTCGGCTCAGCAGCGGCCGAGCTTCTTTGATTTTATACTCTGCACTTTCTTGCGGTGGGGCACGGGCAATTCGGTCCGCCTGCTCTCTAGCAGTCTGGATGTAACTATCATAACTTTCGGTGCATTTTTAAGCCAGCCACACGCGTATTGCCGCTGCATTTATGATTAATAAAATTGTATTTCCAATTGAAATCCTCGGCTTTTATTTAAACATAACTTTTTGCAATAGCATTAAAAACGCTTAATAGTCAACAACCTATAATGAACTTATAAAAAAAAATAGAAATATTTAAAACAAAGAAAATATATATAGTAACATATCCATAATGCCCAAAACATGTTACCACATTATATAATGCTCCACAACATGTTACGCATCATTTATATGTTAAGCACTAGACCACATCCATAATCACACCAATACCAATACACATTATGCATATGATCT
>WIOZ01000030.1:0-84515 GCA_009664405.1 Drosophila bifasciata
CTATCTCACTCGATTTGCTCACTGCTTTCCACTCGACACTCAAACATTTTTTCCTTTTTTCTTAAATACTAATCACCCCCCTCCTTCTTTCCTTTTTTTTAGCAGGGGTTTACGTAGCGCCGAAAATAAATTATAATTATAAAAAATAATTATACGAATTCACGATTTGATACACAATCCAAGGGGTTCTTTAAGCTTTTTCCCTGTCTTCACGGAGATCTGCTGGGCTCTTGGAACTTTTCACGATCAGGGCACAAACGGGGCACAGATGAGGCACAAACTTGACACAAATGGGGCACAAATGGAGTAGAATTAAAGAGACATCAAATCCCTTGGGCGAAGTTCACGGGCACCCGCAGTTCTGCCTATATAGGAGACACTGCCGGGCGCCGGTCGTTTGCGAACTGATACCGAAACTCTCTCTCTTCGCTAACGCCTTAACCTCACCTCGTTTCCATCGTTTCCAACCCCAGAAAGTATATATATTTTTGATCAGCAATAAGAGTCGAGTCTGTCTGTCTGTCCGTCCGTCCGTCTGTCCGTCTTGTTTGTCGCCCATTGCACAAAGACTATATGAGCTAGAGCAGCCAAACTTTATGTCTAAACTCCAGTGATACCACTTCAATACAAGTCGCTTTTAAAATTTCGCCACGCGCCTTCCGCTATTTACAAATTCCACATAAATCTCATGTGAACTGACTCAGTTCGGAAATAAAATTAGTCTCGCGTTAACAGCGACATTCTTTTTCATTTTATGTTATTAATTTGAAAAAACTCTTCTGAAGTTTCAACCATGCCTACCTATAAATTGACATTATTACCTAGTATGTAAGAGAGAAAAACCATGAATATTTTAGTTACAACTGAATATTTAAGCTCATCTGACCCTAACCAAGCTAAATTTTAATTTAAGCAAGCCCCACCCCAACGCGCTAGAACAAATCTTATGTATTTTGTATGAGCAGAACATCATTAGTTTTTATACCCGTACTCGAAGAGTAAAAGGGTATATTGTATTTATTGCTAAAAGTGGATGTGTGTAACATAGAGAAGGAGTAATTTCCGACCATATAAAGTATATATATTCTTGATCAGCATCAATAGCCGAGTCGATATAGCCCTGTCTGTCCGTCCGTCTGTCCGTCTGTCCGTCTTGTTCGTCGCCCATTGCTCGAAGGCTAAAAGAGATAGAGCAAAACCAAATTTTTTCCAGACTGATGTGTTCTCTCACTCTAGAAAAAAGTTTTCAAAATTTCGCCCGCCCACTTCCGCCCCCACAAAGGGGGGCGCACATCTGTGGCGTCCACAATTTTGAAGATAGCGAAAAACGAAAAATGCAGAATCATAGAAAAAGACCATATCTATCAGGGGCCCAAATCTGAATTGGATTGGATCATTAATATAGCCACAATAGACAAAACATACGCAAAAACTTCGCTCCATCCTTTCGCACTCACACAAAATCGAGTCGATTTGGTTTTGTATTTTTTATTGTAGCCTGGATCTCAGAGACTATAAGAGCTAGAGCAACCAAACTTTTGGCCAAGACTCCTGTGATGATACAAAACCTGAACAAGTGTATTTCAAAATTTCGCCCCCCCCCCCTTCCGCCCCCACAAAAGACGAAAATCCACAATTTTGAAGATAGAACAAAAAATAAAAATGCAGTTTTGTAGATAATGACCATATCTACCAGATTCCTGAATTTGGTTCAGATTGGATCATTATTGTAGCCACAATGATCAAATGAATTTTCAGCAGCGAGTCGCCTCCCCCTTGCCATACGCAACAAAATATACATTTTATTGGGGTTGATGGCAGCAGCGCTCGCAGCGGCTGCTACTGATTCTCTCACACACACACTCACGCTCAAACATGCTGCCTCGTGCAGTGTACGTGTGTTGTTGTGAGAACTGATGTAGATGATGTAGATGTAGATGTCGATGACAGATGTAGCAAAAATGTAAAATGTAAAAACTGATAAAACATTTTAAAATTCCACATTAAATCACTGAGTACGGGTATAAAAGTAGAGTCGCGTTCGAAGCGACTCCGTACGTTTCTCTCGTTAAGAAATATGTTTGGAACATTCGTGTCGTACTGAATATGTCTCGTAAACCTAGGATATTGAATTAAGACATTTTGTTCTCTTTTAGTTTCCTCCATCATGTTTTTTGGGGCGGTGCTTAACAAAATGACTGTTTGTTGCAAACTTTGGATGAAGGATTGGTGCGTCTTTTGTCTTTGATTATTAGGTTTCAGTGACTACAATCCTTGAATTTTTGACTTGTAAGTAAGCAAATGACCTTCATATCTATATCTAACAAAAACGAGAAGGGACGTGTTGTGCCGCTGTTAAAACGACATAAATTTTATACCCGTAATCAGTTAGAACACATGTGATTTATGTGGAATTTTAAAATATTTTATCATATTTTAAATTTTTTCTGCATCTGTCATATACATCTACAGCACTTCTCACAAAAATACAGCTGAAGGGTAGATGGCTTGCTGCTGAAAATTCATTTTCTCATTGTGGCTACAATAATGATCCGATATGAACCAGATTCGGCAATCTGGTAGATATTTTCATTCTTTACAATTGTACACTTTCGTCTTTTGTTTGGTCGGAAGGGGGCGGGGCGAAATTTCGAAATACACTTCTCTTGATTTCGTATCACAGGAGTTTGGACAGAAAGTTTGGTTCTTCTAGCTCTTATAGTCTCTGAGATCCAGGCGACACAACATGACAGAGAGCGAGAGGGAACGATGCCTCTCCAAATGATTTTATCCGTTGTGACTATACTAATGATCCGATTTGATTCTCTATGATTATGAAGATTTCGAGCAATGGGCGACAAACAAGCCGGAGAGACAGACAGACGGACAGACAGATAGACAGACATAGACTCGGCTATTGATGCTGATCAAGAATACTTTATGGGTTCGGAAACGATTCCTTCTCTATGTTACACACATCCACTTTTACCACAAATATAATATACCCTTTTACTCTTCGATTACGGGTATAGTAATTACGGCCCGAAAGCCAATAAGCACTTGAGATGTCTCGTGATTTAAGCAGGAGTCGGGCAACGGTGGTCACTCGGGCATCACTGATAGCGTGTCATCAGAGCTGCACAACGCAGACACAGACCAAAAAAGCTCCGCCAACGGAAAGAGCTAAAGCTCTGACACAAATATCAGCACCGCGCCGACCACAGAGAGCGACAGCAGCCAACAATGCCGATTCAAGAGAGCCGCGGAAACCGACGTCATCGGCAAGCCAATCCAAGAGAGAGAGTAGCCAACATCACCGAATCAAGAGAGCAGCGCAGCCGAAGTCATCGCCAAGCCGATCAAAGAGAGAGAGAGAGAGAGAGCAATGGAAACCATGGCAATAGCAGCAACCACCACTTACTCACGCGGATGAGAGAGCCGAGACCGACGGATCACAAAGAAACGGCAGCAACCACAAATATCAGACGTGCCAGCGGAACAATGTCACTGAATGGAAGTTAAAGTAAATGCAAGCAAAGGAAAAAACGCAAGCGAACGCAACACCTCACGCTCCTACTTGTAAGACGAGAGCAATGGAGGAATAGCCTAACCCAACCGGGGATTACTACAAGAAGACACCAGATCCGCACTGCGACCAATTAGAAAAATGGGTAAGTGAGTCCGCCAGTCTTGAATGGGAGGGCTGCTGAGCGGTGCGGCTAGGCAGGAAAAACGAGAAAGAACGTACGGACTTTTATACCCGTACTCAGTCTGTACACATGTGATTTATGTGGAATTTTTAAATGTTTTATCAGTTTTCACAATTAAATTTGCTTGCTGCATCTGTCATCTACATCTACACCAGTTCTCACAACACACACGTACACTGCGCGAGGCAGAGCGTCAGTGTGAGTGTGAGAGAATCAACCCTAATAAAAAATGTATATTTTGTTGCGGGGGCAACCCCGCAAAGGGATTCGCTGCTGAAAATTCAGTTCATCATTGTGGCTACAATAATGATCCGATCTGAACCAAATCTGGTAGATATGGTCATTCTCTACAATACTGCATTTTTATACCCGTACTCGAAGAGTAAAAGGGTATATTGTATTTGTGGTAAAAGTGGATGTGTGTAACATAGAGAAGGAATAATTTCCGACCCTATAAAGTATATATATTCTTGATCAGCATCAATTGCCGAGTCGATATAGCCCTGTCTGTCCGTCCGTCTGTCCGTCTGTTCGTCCGTCCGTCTTGTTTGTCGCCCATTCCTCGAAGGCTATAAGAGCCAGAGCAACCAAACTTCTTATCCAGTCTGATGTGATATCTCACCTCCTAGAAAAATGTTTCATAATTTCGCCCCGCCCACTTCCGCCCCCACAAAGGGCGCACATCTGTGGCGGCCACAATTTTGAAAATAACAAAAACTAAAAAATGCAGAATCATAGAGACAGCCCATATCTATCAGGGGCCCAAATCTGAATCGGATCGGATCATTAATATAGCCACAATAGAGGCAAATATACGAAAAAACTTCGCTTCCTCCCTTTCGCACTCACACAAAATCGAGTCGATTTGGTTTTTCGTAAAAATGAACGCCTGGATCTCAGAGACTATAAGAGCTAGAGCAACCAAATTTTTTGCCCAGACTCCTGTGATACCGATCCTGAACAAGTGTATTTCAAAATTTCTTCCCACCCCCTTCCGCCCCCACAAAAGACGAAAATCCACAATTTTGAAGATAGAAAAAAACTAAAATGCAGTATTGTAGAGAATGACCATATCTACCAGATTCCCGAATTTGGTTGAGATCGGATCATTATTGTAGCCACAATGATCAAATGAATTTTCAGCAGCAATCCCCCACTCCTCTTGCAGAGTAAGTCAATTATTGGGGTTGATTGTTGCTGCAGCTTCTCACACACGCACACTCACGCTCAAACATGCTGCCTCGTGCGGTGTACGTGTGTTGTTGTGAGAACTGATGTAGATGATGTAGATGTAGATGTCGATGACAGATGTAGCAAAAAATGTAAAATGTAAAAAAACTGATAAAACATTTTAAAATTCCACATAAATCACTGAGTACGGGTATAAAAAGTAGAGTCGCGTTCGAAGCGACTCCGTACGTTCTTTTCTCGTTTCTATCTTCAAAATTGTGGACTTTCGTCTTTTTGTGGGGGCGGGGGGCGAAATTTTGAAATACACTTGTTCAGGTTTGGTATCACAGGAGTCTTGACAGAAAGTTTGGTTGCTCTAGCTCTTATAGTCTCTGAGATCCAGGCGCTCATTTGTACGAAAACCAAATCGACTCGTTTTTGTGTGAGTGCGAAATAGAGCGAATGATGTTTTTCGAAATGGTTTTCTCAATCGTGGCTAAAATAATCCGATCCGATTCAGATTCGGGTCCCTGATAGATATGATCTTTCTCTATTATTCTTCATTTTTCGTTTTCTTTTATCTTCAAAATTGTGGACGCCACAGATGTGCGCCCTTTGAGGGGGCGGAAGTGGGCGGGACGAAATTTTGAAACACTTTTCTAGGAGTGAGATATCACATCAGTCCGGAAACAAAATTTGGTTTCTCTAGCTCTTATAGCTTCCGAGCAATGGGCGGCAAACCAGACGGACGGACGGTCGGACGGACGAACGAACAGACGGACGGACAGACATGGCTATATCGACTTGGCTATTGATGCTGATCAAGAATATATATACTTTATAGGGACGGAAATGATTCCTTCTCTATGTTATACACATCCACTTTTACCACAAATACAATATACCCTTTTACTCTTCGAGTACGGGTATAAAAATAAAAGGAAAACAGGGTTGCCGCCCTGCAATAGCCCAGGCACTTTTGCAAGATCTTTGCCAGTAGACCAGTATATTCCCAGGTATTCTTTGTAAATCTCTGTCGTTCCCCCACCCCCGTAGCCCAATTCCCTTCGCATGTTTCTCTCGGCCATGGCGCTCACGAGACGCAATATCCGTCCCATTGGCAATCGGGACTCGAAGTCCCGGCAAATTATAAATATTGCTGTAATTTTGACCCTGGCTTGACTGAGAGTTGTCCGAAACTCCAATATGTTATGAGTGGCTAAGGGGCGCTTTATTGAAACAGTCAAAATGAAGGATGGGTGAATATGTTGTTTTCAGCCAGCAGATGACTCCAAATTCGTTCATTTGCTGATGTGGCTGTTATAAATCTCTGCTCAAGTCACTCGCTTAAGCCGGTCGTTCTTTCACCTCGCTCCCGCCTCTTTGTTATAATAATACAATTTTTAAACACAAATTATCGTGTACATCTTTGAAACCATCATAACTGATAACTAAGTGTGCCAAATATTTGAGTTTCATTTGCTAACAATTGTGTTTATATAAATCAAATACTTCAATCATTAAATAGATTTGCTCTAGCAAATTGTTGGTGCTTTTATTCATTCCGCTTTGAATAACTGCTTTCTTTGTTCTTCTTTGTGAAAATGAGTATTGTCTGCAGTGAAAAGAAATGCGAATTTGGTGGCACCATTGTCGGAGATGTATTCCTTAGCTGCTGGCTTTGTGACAATTTCGCCCACATACAATGTGCTGTGGGTGGCAATCTTGGTCGGCTACATTATCTAATCTCAAAACGTGTCGGTCTGACCTGGTCATGTTTGGCTTGCAGGGAGATTGAGTCGTACGTCGTATAGAGATTGAAATGCGTACGTTTATGAGACAGACTCGTACTGGTTTTCTGGATGTCCGGAAGCAATTTGTCACTCTCAACGATAAGTCGATTTCTTGGCCTCAAACTTTTGAGTGAATCTCCTAGGCGGAAAATCCCCAACAACGACAACAACATCTTCTCGCAACCTATTGGAGTCGGAACGCCTTCTTCTCACCTACACACATTGGATTCCTTGGCTTCGCAAAGTGGAATCGTCAATCCGTTTCTCACACCGACTAACAATGCAGCGGCAATCACTGCATCCATCACTGATGTAGACACTGCTGTGAGCGCTTCCAGTAAGCGTTCCACCCTACCTGACACCGTTCCCGTTCCATCAGTTTCTATTGACGCTGCCCTCGTTTCTGAACCGAGATTCACTGTCATCACTGGTTCATTATCTGCTACGCCCTTGCTATCAAATAGTCCTATCATCGCTTCTTCTATTCTAACTGCTGTCGCTCCACTAAAATATATTTTCGTTTTCCGACTTATGGCATCTCCTACGGAAGATCTGGTCAGGGATTTTATCTTCTTTAAATTAAATATTAATGAATTCTCAGGTCTGTTAGTTACTAAAATTTAACTTTAAAGTTAAACGTAATATTTCTTCTTTCAAAATCCTTGTCTCTGACATATGTACATGTCAATAGTGTTCTCGACCGCTCGTTCTGGCCGGCGCCAAAAAACTAATTTCTCTAAAGATAACTTTTCAGAATGTCCGCGGCTTGTGCAGTAAGCTTAACCAATTATATACTGACAGTGCATCTTTCGAGACTCATGTAATCGCTTTCTCTGAAACCTGGCTCAACCCCTCTGTTCAGAGTGGGAACGGCGCTGGCGGGGCCACCGCTCTATGGGCATTCCAGCCACACCCTGCTGTTAGCAATCCAGCTACGTAAGCGGTGGCCCTCGCTCTCGCCCTCATACGCAAGAGCATTTGGACTTTGGATTCTCATACGGACTTGGCATTGAACTTATTCTTACGAACTTTGGGATTCTGGACTGTGGAAACTCGTTCGACGCCCTACGCTTAAACATTGGTCCTTTGAGCCGGATACTTCTGCTGGAGAAATCTCCAGCATCCAAGCACGGCATCGCCTTCACCACATGAGAGATCCCAAGATAAGTACGACTTCTTTTACCACAAATCACCTCCATTCGCGGTTTGTGTTCCGAAATTCCTACAGTCCGAGTTCCGCGGCATAGGTACATATAATATATATATTTTCTAATACTAGCTTACCCGGCGAACTCTGTTCCGCCTTAAAGGCAATAAATATGCAGATTTTGGAATTCATTAATTTTTTTTTATTAAAAATTTTTATTCCATAGGTTGCTATTCACTTAAGTTCAAAATTTATATAAATATATAAATATAATTTTTTCTAGCTGACCCGGCGAACTCTGTTCCGCCTTAAAGGCAATAAATAAGCAGATATTGGAATTTATAAATATTATTAATAAAAATTTGAGTACATAGTCCTTCACTTAAGTTCCTTGTGATACACGACATTTTTATACCCGTACTCGAAGAGTAAAAGGGTATATTGTATTTGTGGTAAAAGTGGCTGTGTGTAACAAAGAGAAGGGAATTTCCGACCCTATAAAGTATATATATTCTTAATCAGCATCAATATCCGAGTCGATATAGCCCTGTCAGTCCGTCCGTCTGTCTGTCTGTCCGTCTTGTTTGTCGCCCATTCCTCGAAGGCTATAAGAGCCAGAGCAACCAAACTTCTTATCCAGTCTGATGTGATGTCTCACTCCTAGAAAAATGTTTCATAATTTCGCCCCGCCCTGTTCCGCCCCACAAAGGGCGCACATCTGTGGTGTCCACAATTTTGAATATAACAAAAAACTAAAAATGCAGAATCATAGAGACAGCAAATATCTATCAGGTGCCCAGATCTGAATCGGATAGGATCATTAATATAGCCACAATAGAGAAAAACATACGAAAAAACTTTTGCGCCCTCTCTTTCGCACTCACACACAAAATCGAGTCGATTTGGTTTTTCGTACAAATGAACGCCTGGATCTCAGAGACTATAAGAGCTAGAGCAACCAAACTTTCTGTCAAGACTCCTGTGATACCAAACCTGAACAAGTGTATTTCAAAATTTCGCCCCGCCCCCTTCCGACCACCACAAAACATGAAAATCCACAATTTTGAAGATAGGAAAAAACGAAAAATTGCAGTATCGTAGGAAATGACTATATCTACCAGATTTCCGAATTTGGTTCAGATCGGTTCATTATTGTAGCCACAATGATAAAATGAATTTTTAGCAGAAATTTCCCCTTGCAGCGTAAGTCATTTATGGGGATGATATTCGCTTCTGATTCTCTCACACTCACGCTCTGCCTCGTGCAGTGTCCGTGTGTTGTTGTGAGAATTGATGATGTAGATGTAGATGACAGATGTAGCAAAAAAATATAAAAACTGATAAAACATTTGAAAATTGCACAGAAATCACATGTGTACAGACTGAGTACGGGTATAAAAGTAGAGTCGCGTTTACAGCGACTCCGTACGTCCGTTTTCATTCGTTTTATCATAAGGCGCAAAAACAAACAACGCAGATGGACTTCCGACCCTTGAACATGCAACATATAATTAACCATGGGAAAAACATGGATGTTCTAGATTTAAACCACAGATTCAAACCTAGCTCTATATATTTTTTTCTGGTCATACGATTTTTGAACAATTAACGGCGCGACACTATGGACAACATTCTAGTGCCCAAAGTGGTGAACCGTCACCTTCTCAAGGCTATTTACAGCATGTGCTTGGACTCCGTCCCTGTATCGTCGATAAAACTGGAGGTGAGCTACACCATGAAGAATGTTAATCCCGTATTTGACCTGTAGCCCGCAATTGAGTCGTCGTTGGAAAACATAACCAAAATGGATATTCTGAAGGAGTCGATCAAAGCGAGCGATGAGAAGAAGTACGGTACCTGTTATGCCACTGTCCCTGAATCCTCCACAGTCCCATGGAATATTTTGTTTGATGATCGTTCTGATCGTTTTTTTATTTATTTTGTTCCGTGTAACTACATTAGTAACCCATAAGGCATATCCCATACAATGGTAGGGTAGTACATGGGAGTGTACAGAGTACAGCGAGTGCGTTACCGAGTGCAACGGCCGTGAGAGCGCCAACATAGGCCTACCGCCGAATTAGCGGGATCAGCGGGAGAGCGAGCGTAAACGCTAAAGCAGGAAAACAAAAACAAAACAAAAACTTGCCGCGCAAAATATGCAAATACGCGCCTAAGCGGTGAACCCAAGAGAGAAAAGAGCCGGTAGCCAGATGCCCACATAGGTAACCCGTTAGGGCATTGCGAGGTAGCAAGGCTCATGGGAGAGGTATGCCAGGTTTACGTTGGGTTTGGTTTGTTTCCGTCTTTTCCATTTTCAGAGATCCTGCAATACTGGAGGAAAGCTCTTTCGCCGAGGTATTGGAATGGGTGAGTGGAAAAAGAATTAAAGTATCAAATTATTATTGCCCAAGCCTCCCATACGCATACCCTTAATCCAATGACCCTAGGATAGCAGTACCCCGCTGTAGAGAAGAAATTAAAAATCCAATTACTCTTATATGGTATAAGACCGAGCCGATCGGGAGCGGCCTCTTGTCTCGCTCTCGGCCTTACGAAGCAGGTGCCATGGCAAAATAAGTGCTTGTGTATAGGCACTCGTTTTGCCATGGCAGGTGCTTGCACAGTGGTGCCGTCAGCGACGAACATACGCCGAAATTTAGAGTGGCGCCAGCCGTTTTGTGTTTGGTTTTCGTTTTGTTTGCGGGGAGGGGAATTTAACTTGCATTTAATTACAACCAGCGCACACCCAAGGCCCCTGGGTTTTGTCTTTCTTTTTTTTGTCTGTAGCATAAAAAAAAACTGTTTAGCGTTAAGAAAGCAGAATTAAAATAAATTGTATTATACAAATATATATTGCTAGCGTATTAATATGCGGGGACCATGCCGGGAGAATGAGAGTGATAATGGGAGTGTGTAGAAAGCTGTGACAGCTTCCCATAAGGGATCACCGGACGAACCGGAAGCGGTGATCATGGTAGGGTGAGCGCATGTGGGCAAAACAACACCGTGTCCCCAGTCCGTATGTGTATGTATCCGTGTATTTGGTTACATGTAGATTTGCTCGTGATGGTGTTTGTACCCAGTATGTTCCTTTGCACGTGAATTATTAATGGAGTAACTGTATCTGTGCGAATATTGTTGTGATAGAGAAAAACCGTGACCGCCGATAGCTGCGAGTATGGATTGTGTCCTGTAGTGTTTTATTTACTTTTGTAAGGGTAGCGCACGGAAAAATCAAGCATACTGTAACGAACCCTGGGACCAGGGCCCGTTACATTCATATAAATAATCATATTCATAGCACTAAGTTACTTTTGTCATATATAATCTATACACCAACAACACAAACACCATACACCTGACTCTGTAAATTTCCAAGTCACACGCGCCGATCGATTTCTGCGAAATCGACACACGCGCCCCAGTTTCCCCCGAATTTCAAAACTACACTCAGCTCATTTCTCGGTGCAACCGAGGCAATGAGCGTGTCAGTGGCACGAGTGGAGAACTCGACACCACTTCCGTAACCACAAACTTGCGGACTCAGCCATCGAGATCGGCCTTAAATAGCCTGAGCCCCTCGATCAATCAGGGGCAGTCCATCAGCCGAGCACCAAACGGCAGTACATGCGCCTATCCTAAACAGTAACGGCAGTCCATCCGCCGTGGCTACTAGAACAAGTCCAGAACAAGAACCACACAACACAAAGACAATTAAATAAATACAATAAAAGCGTTAAAGAAAACCCATCAAAACAAAACTCAACGAAGTGTCATCATTTCTTCGCCGAGCTCGAACACAAATCAGGTGACCCAAAAACATATTACCGCACACACCAAAACTCAGGTGTCAGCGTTTTCCTTTCATCGCCAAGTGCGATTACCAAACTACCTACACGGTAACCAGACTCTACGCCCGCTCCACTTTCGGTCTCACGGCCAAGCCCTGCCCTAAAGTTCCAGCGAACTACAAATTCCTTGTAGGGAAAAATCCTGGACAGACTGAGCCTACCTCAGCCTGAGATAGGTATCTTACAAGTGCCACATATGTACATATGTACGTGTAGATATGAACACCCCATTATTTGTTTTTTGGTTGTTATTTGAGCATGGTCCTAGCAGTTCTTTGAATTTTTTTTTTTTTTTCTGTTGATTCTTTTTATTTATAAATTTTTGAGCTTTTTTCCCCCTTATTTTGTTTTATTTAAATTGGGTTTTATATTTTTTGTACGTTATATTTATTTATTTATTGTTATTATTATTCTATATTTATTTATATACATACATATAATAAGAATTCCAACGCTCCAAGGTTTGTTTTTAAAAAGTGTTTTTATTTAACTAAACCTTATATTAGAACATTGATGTGATTTGAAATCCACGACCTAATATTAGAAAGTCTCAAACGGAATTGATTTCTTCTTGGCGAGATCTTGATCTCGAAACCTCCTTTTTTTAAAGCTTTAAAGCTTTCCACTTCGCGGCTTACTCGGTCTTCGGCTTTCCGGGGATGGCTTCGGCTGAGAGAGTCGGCTTCGGTTGCGGTACTTTCGGATAAACAATGCGTTGGCCCATGATGAAATTATACAAGGTGATCCCATCCCAGAGCACGAACTCTTTTCGGGGCTTATTTAGCTGCCTATTTCAAGGCAGCGAAGAGTACAGAAAAACAAACCACAAAACAACTTCTGTATATCTCTGTCTTGCCTCTCTTATGAGACATGGCGTCAAAGCTCTCTCAGTAGTGCGAGCGTAAGATAAACCCCGGAGCGACGGATAGGATCACCTTGTTTATAATTTCATCATGCGTTGGCCTACGTGAGGGTGGCGTGGGTGATGCGTCGGCTTAGATGAGAAGGCGGCCGCATCTGGTGATCGGTATTGGATTACGTCTGGGGAGCTCATTTGTTTTACAAGAACTATTGAGTGTGGGAACGCACTGATAACGGAGTGGTCAGTGTCGTTTGATCGGAATGCCTGAGACTTCCTGTTGATCTCGGCTTGGCGACTCATGCATTTGTTTATGCAGGTGTTGGGGTGTCTCATCTTATGTTTATTATATCTCTATATGGGTGTAAGGGTGAGTGCTAGATCATATGCATAATGTGTATTGGTATTGGTGTGATTATGGATGTGGTCTAGTGCTTAACATATAAATGATGCGTAACATGTTGTGGAGCATTATGGATATGTTACTCCCCCGGCATTTGTCATAAGCCTGTCCTCAGGTTTTTATTTTAGGATATAGGGTTGGAGTTTCATCCACTACTATTGGTGTGTTATTTGCTTCCTCCTCTTCTTCTCGAGGTTTTACATATTTGATAGTAATGTTTTTAGGTATTTTCTTAAATTTAACAATTAGATATCCAATTATACTAAATATTAATAATATGAACAATGTTATTATAACTATTTGTATCATGTTATTGAATTTTGTATGTTCTACAATTATTTGTTTTGTCTGTACATAAGACAAAGGTTCTAATCTAGTTATATTATTACTGATGTAAACATTTTGTGTGAAATCCAGCATTAAATTAGTTATTGTAAATTCGAATATTTGGATTGAACAATTATAAATTTTAATTATGTTGTTTCCTTGTATTGTGATATCTTTGTCTAAGCAGTTTTTGATTTAATTTTGATTTTGGAAGATTCCAAGTTAACAATATGTTTGGTTCAACGTAATTAATTTGGAAATTTTTGTTGGTTTTTGTGTAAGGACATTTTGTTGGTTTTGTTTTAAAAATTCCTTTTATACATTCGTCTTTTATTAACTCTTTAGTTTCTTTATTATACATCTTATTTTCATAGCAGTAATATTTGTCAGATGTTATTTCTGTCAAAAATATTATTTTGTTCATCTGGATAGGGAATTATTTTGAATACGGGTACATTGGTACTTTCGCTTGGAATGTTAGAAATTATGTAAATTTCGTTAGTGTCAATTTTTAACCAAGTTGAGGTTTTTATGTTCAATAATTTTTCGGAATTTATATGTTTCAAGTAATCTTGTTTTAGTAATTTTGGATTAAAAATGCCCAGCCTAGTTAATTGCATACCCATTTCTATGTCTTCTATATATTCCGTAAAATGTTGTAGATTGAAAATTAGAATTTATAATTTTTGTTTCCTATTGTTTTCTTCATTAATTCATTAATTGTTCTTCAATCAATTCGATTCCGTGGTTTATTACGTCTATAACTAAATTAAGTTCATTGGATTGTATACTAAGACTGGCTAGATTGTCGATTTTCTGTTCTAATTCTTTTCCTATCTTCTTGGTCTAGTGTGCCGAATAGGTATTTGTACGCGGTACCTACTATGTTTATCAAACCTCTCTTGTTACGTTTGGCTATCTTTTAGCCCATTTATTTCCCTATTCAGTTTATCTATTAAATATTTGACTTGTATTTCGTTCTCGAAATCTTTAGCCATTATTAAAAGGTTATTATATGTTTCTTCGGTTTTGGTTACAATTATTATTAGATAGTGGTACTCAAAGTTAGGTGGCAGATCGATGGATCCGGTTTTAAACATTAAGTATCCGTTTTTGGACTGAATTGGGTTTATTTCAATATTTTGTCCATTAGTTGTGTCAATCAGGAGCGAAAGGAAGATGAAGATCTTAATTAGACTGCTGATGATTGTTCGCATTGATTCGGGGGTTTGGCCTGGAATTGTCGTATTTGCTAAGGTTAATTTTCTTTTTCTTTTTAAACTTAGATTTATAGTGCGTTATCTTTCTACCTCTGTTTTTCTCTTCGTAGTGCTTATCATCTAACTTTGTTATTTCTCCTGTCTTTTTGAAAGGGTTAGTTATCTTGGATTTTACTAATGGTGATTGTCTAAATCGCGTGTCTACTTCGAACTCGTTACGACGTGTGTTTAACTGGGTGATTTGTTTTACCTTATTTAGTTGGGTGTCGTAATCTGGAGTTCCGGCGTATATGAAAATATCCGCAGGTGTACGGTTTGTGGTATTGTGTCTTGTCTTGTGGTTGTAAGTATACAGGATCGATTCGAACTTGGTATACTTTGTTTCTGGATCGTTTTCGCTTGTTATTATTCTTAACTTTTCGTTAACGGTTTTGTGGAATCGTTCGATGTCCGAAATGCCGATTTTACTGGATGTGATCTCTACTTTTACCTCTTCCGAGATTAGCCATGCTTTGCAGGGCTGCGCACATGAAAGCTGAATCTTTATCGGCTTTTATTTCTTGAGGTTTACCCATCTCATTAAAGACTTTCAATATGGCTCTTTTTGCTTCGAGCCAGTCGCGGCTGTTTACCTCTACGAGGGTGGCGAACTTAGAATAAATGTCTATGCATGATAGAAACTGTTGGTTGCCTATGAGATAGAAGTCCATCACGTATCGTTCTCTAACGTTTTGTATTTCAGGTGTTATTTCGAATGCCAATTTGGTGTCTCTATGCTCCGTTTTGGCAATATTACACGTTGGACATTCGTTTATGATGTTCTGTATGAGTTTCTGGTGGTCTGGGTAGTAGTATTTTCCTTTAAACCAATTGATGGTCTTTTTTCTATTCCCGGATGAAGTAGTTCTTTTGTGTGTTTTCATGATCAGTTGCTTAAATTCTGAATAGTTTGAAATGTCGATCAGTTTAGTACTAGACTTCATGACTTTCGTGAAGTTGCTAGGACTGATTATTTCAAGAAAGCTTGTTGGAATATTGGAAAGTCGGTATCGTTGTGGAAATATAATGCGCTCTTTTTCGTGCATACATATTCCTTGATAATTTCTTTGGCTAAACTGTTGGTCATTTCTTTATAAGTGATTTTTATGATCAGCTTGTGGAAATAATGATTTGTGACTACTTCATCGTTATCTCCTTTATGAACTCAATCTGGCGATTGAAATAGTTGACGGGTCGTTCGGTAAGGGGGATGTGGTTGAGGTTATCCTCGTGTGCGCTGTGTATTGTGGCGCCTGCACTATCGGAAACCTCTCCAAATAAGTTTTCGTTAACTTTTACTCGGGGCAATGCGTCTGCTACGTGGTTTTCCTTACCAGGTAAATATTTGATTTTAAAGTCAAATTCGTTCAATTTGATCTTCCACCGTTGCAGCTTCATGTTGGGTTCCTTGAGGTTATTCAACCAGACCAAGGGTTTATGGTCGCTAAGTATTTCGAAAGTTCTGCCGAATAGGTATGATCGGAAATACTTGGTTGCCCATACAATTGCTAGCAGTTCTTTTTCAATTGCGGAGTAATTGATCTCGTGTTCGTTCAGCGTTCTGCTGGCGTAACAGATCGGCTTATGGTCTTGTGATAGAACCGCTCCTTTCGCCATGTTACTAGCGTCTGTAGTGACTGAGAACATTTTGTTGAAGTCTGGATATACGAGAATGGGGTCTGAGGTGATGAGTACTTTTAGTCTCTCAAATGCCTCGACATATTTCTCTTCTTTAGGATCTATGACAGCTCGCTTCTTTAATTTGAGAGTCATAGGCTTTTCTATGTTCGCGAAACTAGGAATAAACTTCCTATAAAATCCGCATAGTCCTAGGAATGACTTGATTTGTTTAGTAGTTTCCGGTATCGGGAATCCGGTTATGGCTGAGATCTTATTTGGATTCGGAATTATTCCTTCTGGTGTGACTACATGACCTAGGAACTCAGTTTCTTTCTTCAGAAACTCACACTTATCCATTTGAAGCTTGAGATTTGCGTCTCTTAACTTCCCGAAACTTTTTCTTAGTGACAACAGATGTTCTTCCAATGAAGTGGAGAAAATTATAATGTCGTCTAAGTATACTAGACAATCATTGAACATCAATTCTTCCAAAAGCTCGTTCATGCATCTTTGGAATGTTGCTGGGGCGTTTGTTAGCCCGAACGGCATTCGTGTATACTCGTAATGGCCGTGTTTGGTTGAAAACGCTGTTTTCATGGTCGACGAAGGTTCCATTGGGATTTGATGGAAGCCTTTGGCTAAATCGATCGTTGTGAAATATTGACACTTTCCTAATTTGTCCAATATTTCATCCATTCTGGGTGTAGGAAATTTAACCTTGATAGTTATTTCGTTGAGACCTCTATAGTCTACAACTAACCGGTACTTCTGTTTTCCAGATGCATCTATCTTTTTTGGGGATCATCGAAATGGGGAACAGTAAGGCGATTTCGACTTACGAATTATTCCTTGCGCCATCATATCTCTGATCTGCTTATTGACTTCCTCGTCATGTATTTGCGCGTATTTGTACGGCCTCCGGTATACCGGATCTTCGTGCTGTGTTTGAATTGCGTGCTTGACAGTACTTGTGAAAGTCAAATTGTCGCCTTTCTCTATACTGCAAGTCGCTGAATTCATATAGCACTTTTTTCAACTTCTCTTTTTCTTCTTCGTTCAAATGTTCTATTCTTAGTTCATAGCATTCTCTCAATTCGTTATCAAGAGCGGAAGTATTGATCCTCATTCGAGGATGAATCGAGGCACTTATGTGCGGTCCCGACTTCTTCAATAACTTCTCCACTAGAGATTATTGGGAATATCCTTTCTCCTAACATTACGGTGTTATCCCTGTAATTTATTACGGCTTTGCTGGCCATCAGATATTCTCTGCCTAACAGGATATCGTAATTGTTGGAAAAATCGAACACGTAGAACTTCTGCTCGGTTGGGCAGACTTTGTTGGGGGGCCTTATTATACTACTTGTTAATCTGACAGGTCCGTTGATGGTATGGACCTTGAGGTTTTCTTTATTTGTGGTGGCCTTTCGTGAAATTTTCTTTTTATTATGTTTATTGAAGATCCCGAATCCACTATACCTCTTAAGACTTTGTTGTTTAGGGTGACGTTTATATAGGGTCCCCTCGGTTTCTTCCGAGGCTGCTTGATGAAAATTTACATCCATTTTCATTTGTCCGCTATTACTTTCCCTCACTCTTTTTTGTCGGCTGGTTGGGTTTGCTACTACTAGACTGGTTTTGATTGATTTGGTAATTGGTTAGGTTTTGTGCCTGACCTTGATTTAATGAATTGCGAAATTCGCGGTTTTAATCGGGTTGATATAATTGTTTCGCGGAGTGTTACTTGAACCGGATAAATTCTGAGTGGGGGTAAGCATTGGCACTATAGTTTGGGTAATAATTCCCATCATTCTTGCGAACTGAATTAGGTGACTTTTTGAACTGTTTCATTGTTACTTTTATCCTCGGCCCTGGCTTCGTATAAGCCCTCTTCTTGAGCGGCCCTTTTTGAGGTTGGACAAGGTGGTTATATCTTTTCTAACGAGGGTCATGAAAAGCCTGTCAGGTAATTTCTTTGATATTACGTCCTTAATTGTATTGTTCAGAGCGTTTTTATAGATTTGGATGTTGGTTGCATCTGTCTCTAGTGATAACTTATTGCTAACAATTAATGCTTTATTCTCTATATCTTCTACGAACTGACGGAGGCTTCCAGTGAACTTCGTGAAGTAAATTTGACGCAGGAGGTCCTCGTATGGGGTGTGGTTTTTGAATTCATCGATCAATGCTGCCTTTAATTCCTGCCATGTGTTGGGTTGTATCATCTGCGATGCTCTTTGAGCATCGCCCGTTAGCTGAACTTCCACTGCTCCGAACAGTATACGTTGTTGTCTTGCTTCTTGCGTAGGGTATAACTCTTGGATGTTTTCGATTCTTTTTATGAACGACCTCAGTTGTCCAACTGAGCCGTCGTATGCTGGCACTTGTCTAATAGACAGTAGTGCTTGATTTAGATGGATCTCATCTAAAATGGCATTACCACCAGTAGGTAATGCTATTTTAACTGTTTGGGTTTGGTTTTATTTTTGACAAGATGTGTTAAGTTTCACTTCACTTGTTTTTGAACTCAACATTTCGTTGCACTTGCTGTAGTTTTGCTTTTGGGTAAGTCTGGTGTATTTATTGTGTTTTGCACTCCACGTTTGTTGAACTTGCTGGAGTTTTCACTTTGGGTAAGTCTGGTGTATTATAATTAAGTTGCCTAGTGCTACGGTGCACCTAGGTTCTTTGGCGGATTCACTTTTGCTAAATTTTATTTAGATGTATGAATCCTACCGGCTGCGCCAATAAGAATTCCAACGCTCCAAGGTTTGTTTTAAAAAGGGTTTTATTTAACTAAACCTTATATTAGAACATTGATGTGATTTGAACTCCACGACCTAATATTAGAAAGTCTCAAACGGAATTGATTTCTTCTTGGCGAGATCTTGATCTCGAAACCTCCTTTAGAAAGCTTTAAAGCTTAGTTACTTAAGCTTTCCACTTCGCGGCTTACCCGGTCTTCGGATACGTCGGGGATGGCTTCGGCTGAGAGAGTCGATGCTTCGGTTGCGAGAGGCGCTACTTTCGTGAGAGCGACTGATAAACAATGCGTTGGCCTACGTGAGGGGTGGCGTGGGAGATGCGTCGGCTTAGATGAGAAGGCGGCCGCATCTGGTGATCGGTATTGGATTACGTCTGGGGGCTCATTTGTTCACAAGAACTATTGAGTGTGGGAACGCACTGATAACGGAGTGGTCAGTGTCGTTTGATCGGAATGCCTGAGACTTCCTGTTGATCTCGGCTTGGCGACTCATGCATTTGTTTATGCAGGTGTTGGGGTGTCTCATCTTATGTTTATTATATCTCTATATGGGTGTAAGGGTGAGTGCTAGATCATATGCATAATGTGTATTGGTATTGGTGTGATTATGGATGTGGTCTAGTGCTTAACATATAAAAGATGCGTAACATGTTGTGGAGCATTATATAAATGATGCGTAACATGTTTTGGAGCATTATGGATATGTTACTATATATATTTTCTTTGTTTTAAATATTTCTATTTTTTTTTATAAGTTCATTATAGGTTGTTGAGCTATTAAGCGTTTTTAATAGCTATTGCAAAAAAGTTATGTTTAAATAAAGAGCCGAGGATTTCAATTGGAAATACAATTTTATTAATCATATAATGCAGCGGCAATACGCGTGTGTAGCTGGCTTATAAAAAATGCACCGAAAGTTATGATAGTTACATCCAGACTGCTAGAGAGCAGGCGGACCGAATTGCCCGTGCCCCACTGCAAGAGGTAGAGAGAACAAAAAGAAGCTCGGGCTGCTGCTGAGCCGAGTGCGAGCGATGATAGAGAGAGAAAGAGAGAGAGCGCGCGGGAGAACAGCATAGACGCTGCACCTGTAGTAGCGAAATGAGCATAAGCGTAACCATAAGCATAAGCAATTACAATATTTACAATACAGTGTTCAATCGAATAAGCAAACATTTGTAGGTAGATTTACGTTAGGCTGCTCCACTAACTAAACATCAGGCTGGGAAACCCGACATCCTCCCCCGTTGAAACCTGTCTTTCAACAGAATCTGCAGGGTTTCGCATATAAATCGGATGTTGGGGTCTTGTTAAGCTCATCAACGACACGTTTTTGACTCGATCACAACCTCCAGACACGACCCATCCCAAGAGAGTTTCCTGAAGTATTGGTAATCCTGGCGAAAGCTTGAATTGCCCAGCACATAAGAGCTCCAAAAACAGTCTTGCACCAATCAGCAGATCGATGCCCTGAGGTATATGATATCCTGGATCGGCGAGTGGCAGGTTTCCAGGGATTATCCAGCTGCAAGTGTTCACGCTGCGGCTTGGCTGCCGATCAGTGATATAAGGGATGATTACAGCAGTGATGGGAGCCGAGTATGTTGACAAACGAGAGTACAGGCTTATTTTCACTGACATTCCATCGGTGACGAGGCTGGAGTCGCCTATTCCAGAAACAGGAGTGGATGATTTTATCTTCCGAAGCTGAAGCTGATTAGCTAAACGGGATGTTATTAAATGCAGTTGAGAGCCGGAATCTAGCAGCGCTCGGCAAGAAACGAAGGCCCCAGAACTATTTTTGACTAGGACGGTGGCCGTGGGCAATATCACATCATCATTACTGAGATCCTGGGCAATAAGTGCAGAATATGCAGAGGCTGAAGCAGAGGACTCAGTGATGAGATGGGACGACGTGTCAAGTAGTACAGATCCACCTTTGGGCTGCAGTAGCCTACGCCCACAGGTACGGCATTTGCTGGAGCTGCATTTACTCAACCGATGGCCTGCCTTGAGGCAATTTACACACAAGGAACACCTCTTGGCTTCTTTATAGCGATTTGATGGAGACAGTGCTATAAACTTGGGACAATGATGGATTCAGTGAGCACTGTCATTGCACAGAACGCAACCTGATGTGTTTTTTGCTTAAAGGCAGCAAGTATGGATTTGGAATGGCTAGCTTTACTGCTCCTGCCCACCTGACCGCTCGGCGCATAAGTTGTCATAACGAAATCCACTGTTTCCAACGTCCTGCATCGCTGCTCCAAAACGAGGCCAAGGACTCCACGCTGCTAAAGCTACAAGATCGCCACCTCACGCCAACGCCACCGTCAGTTCGATCCAACCACGTACAAGTCACCAACCTCAGCAACAAGAAATCTAGGTCAACCGTCGCAAATATACGTCCCCGACCTACCGCAAAGAATACGACCCCGAAACCAACCACAGCAAACACATTTCCCCGACTTACCCCAAAGAAGACGGCACCCAATAATGCAACGAAGAATACGAAACCCAAACCAACCAAAGCACAAGCAAAGCACCAGCCCACAACGGAAAACACGAATCGAAACAAGCACCGGTAAACTGCAACCAAGCAAACGGGAAAACGAATCCCACGGCCACTACGGAGCACCCGCGTCCTAAGCCAAACACAGGGAACACACATCCCAAACACACCACGAGGATCTCACACATGAGACAAGAATCAACACACTTGAACCAGGCGCTCGACACAGGAAGCCCAGGATCAAAACAAACTACGGGGCACATGCACCCCGAACCCACCACAAGGATCTCACACACGAGACAAGCCACCACTCGACGCAGGAAGCCCAGGTCCAAGTTCAGCCACCGCGCACCCATGCACCCTACCCTCAACGGAGAAGGTGAACCCACGGACACCCTCAGAGACGACAAACAGCCCCGAACAACGACAACGGCAGCAACAGTGTAACAACCAAACCACGAGGGAAACAGCCACGCAAATCCCCTGCTTGTCGGGTCCAACCATCGAACTAATATCAACGGAACCTCTCCACTCGAACAGGAATCTAGCCCGATGACCACCCGAAACACCGACCGCAGCCCTGTCGTACCCACGGCCGACGCCACCTTGATCTTCGCCAACCCACTGGAGTACCTTCCGCGTACTGACGTGCCCCTAGCGCCATGCACCACGCCATGCCTAACACCAAGTCCGAAATCTTCGTCGCCCAAACAAGTCGTTGCTGCGGAAACAGAGTCGTCACTGAGACCCGCCTGGCCATACGTGGATCTGGAGACAGTACAACCCAGGTGAAAATTCCAGAAGGTTTTTTCTGGAAAATAAACGATGATGGGGATGATGCCGGTCCAGCAGCTCTAAGTGATGGTGTCCAAAACTTTTGTTTGCGATGCCGACGAGAATAAATAAACAGCCGTTCAAATTTAATTCATTTAATGCACTGGTCGCAGCCAGCGATGCAAACGGTCGCCCCACTATCTCAGGCAGCCGCTATAACATTTTGGGAGAGTTATAACAGCGACTGAGCGTGAGGCTTATAACAGCGATTGAGCGTGATCTAACTTAACTCTTATATATTATATATATATTATATTATATATATTATTGTATGCAGCATTCCAACTCCAACATTCTGGCCCCGTTGAAGGCGCTTTAACCATCAATTGGCAGTTTTGCCAGTTTTTGAATTGCCCGTTTTATAACGCCTGCGGACGTTTGCACTTCTGCCACGCGTACTTTGCCATCTTCTCCTGCCGTTTTTTGCCACCTGTGGTCCACTTCTGAGGCGGTGTGTTGTCCTCGGGGACGAGCACTAGACATCCTGCCTCGAGGTTCGGCCCTTCGGTGGACCACTGCTGCCGCTGCTGCAGGCTGGCCAGGTAGTCCCTGGACCAGCCCTGCCAAAATTGAATCTTGAGCGCGGACAGCATGCGCCACCGCTTCAAAAACGCGAAGCTGCCCTTGCTGCAATTGTCGTCTTGCGCGGATTTGGGCGGCAGCGAAAGAAGCGGAAGGTTTCCCATGATCTGCCCCATGAGGATGGGCTTGTATCGGAAACAGTGCACAAAATTCCTCACGATTCTTGTGCACGCTTCACGGGCGTTCACTAGCCAAATCTGCTTCCTTAAAAGGGAAACCATTACCTTTGCACCTGCATGATAATGAGCACGATGCAAATGGCGTAGAAACAGGGTCACGAACTGCGATTTTTGGGACAGAAGTAGAGGAAACTTCGCATCGTATGGAATTTCTGCGTGCAGCAACCTTCCCCAACACGCATCAGTCGGAAGGTGACTTCGCCAAGTTTGCTCGTATGTATGAACGGGCTGAGTCGTTGAAGATGTAGAGACAAAATTTCCGACTTATCCAGTTTGAGGAATTCTGGTCCCAGTTCACATTTTTGGACTACCTGTACCAGTCTGAGGAACGAAACCTTCAGTTCCTTAGCTGACACAACCACTTCTCGACTGCGATTACCACCTTGAATGAACCGATTCACATACGCCATGATCCGAAGCAGCTTCTGGAACGACGAGCATCTCCCAATCAGCTCGATGATCTCATTTGTCTGACCCTTTGCCACAGAATGTGCTGCCACACTTTTCTTGTCTTCCGACCTTTCCATTTCTGGGGACAACTCAACCTGATGAAGACGCGGCCAATTCTCAGGGACCACTAAGAAGAAAATGCGGCCCATTATTCCACAATGAGCACATTATACCGTCTACATCTGTTCCACGAGACACTAAGTCGCCTGGGTTTTGATCGGTGGGAACGTGACGCCAAATCACACCACTAGACAACTCCTGGATTTCAGCAACCCTATTGGCCACAAACGTTGCTAGCGTGGCTGGATCCCTTTCCAGCCAATACAAAGTGACTTGGGAATCCGACCAAAATTCACGCTTTCAATTGCAAACTTGTCTAGCAGCAGCCGAACTTAAGCCCATAGCGTGGATAGAAGAAGCGCTGCACACAATGCCAGTCGTGGAATTGATTTGGTTTTGAGAGGAGATACTCGAGACTTTGCTGTAAGAAGTCGGGATACTAGATTTTTGTCGTCCTTTGTACGGACATAAATACAGCATCCGTACGCATCACTTGATGCGTCAGCGAATCCGTGGACTTGGATAGAGGCATTATTGGCAAGACCAATAAAGCGAGGGATAGAGATCTTGTCTAATTCGAACAAATTCTGCTTGAACCTGTTCCAACTCGTATGCAGACTCATGGGAACTGACTCGTCCCAATCCAACTTTTGCCTCCACAGATGCTGCAGTAAGATCTTTGCCCTGATAATTAAGGGACATAGCAACCCTAATGGGTCAAACAATCCAACTGACAACTGATGCAACTGACAATATGTTGCGCTTCGTCGGGGGGTAATGAGTCAAATGAGTCGTCTAACTGATAGTGAAACAAATCAGTTTGCGGATTCCAACGAATCCCGAGTGTTTTAATGGAAGCGGAAGGGTTAAACTGAAGAGATTTTTCCTGTCCACTATCAGACAGCAGCTGGGTATGATTTGACGCCCATTTGGCCAACACGAACCCCCCAGCTTCCAGGACCTCACTCACTTCCTGCCGAATTCTTTCCAGTTCTTCCAGACAACTTGCTCCTGTCAGCATATCGTCAACGTAAAAATCATTTGCTATGACTTGCGATGCCACAGGATGGGACTTAGCATAGACTTTTGCTAGCTCAACGAGACAGCGGATGACCAAATATGGAGCTGAGGCTGTCCTATACGTGACAGTATTCAAACGATACGTCTGCACATCAATATTTGAGTTTTCCCTCCAAAGAATCAATTGGAAATTTCGATCTTCTTCAGCAACCTGCACTTGCCTATACATCTTGAAGATATCCGCTGTAAGCGCAAAACGGTTTAATCGAAATCGTTCAAGAGTTGCAAAAGCTCCCTCTGAATAGTGGCTCCCACCATCAAAGTCTCGTTTAAAGAAATTGAAGTTGACGTTTTGCTCGATGCATCGAAGACTACGCGGAGCTTGGTGGTGCTACTATCAGGTCTCAGGACACATTGATGCGGAATATAGTAATGGTGTGTCCTGGTGGAGTGCCTGGAAGCATGTGACCAAGGTTGAGATACTCTTTCATAAACTCCATATATACATGTCATGCAGGTATTGATCACTCGCGATTGTGCGTTCCATGGATAGAAAGCGGCGTTTTGCCGTCTCGAAAGAGAAACCCAAGACCTTGGGATTCACCTTAAACGGCAACTTTACTTCGAACCGACCCGACTCAAGCCTGCGGGATGTCTGCTTGAAGTTGCGTTCGCAAGCCAACTGTTCAGCTGTATGTACAGCCTTCGACTTCTCTGGGACATGTTCCAATTCCCAAAAGCGCTCCACCAGAGAGTCGAGAGAACACGTATCGCTACCGACAGCGTTATTGCATGCAACATCCTGTTTTGATGCAGTATATTTTCCCGAAACAATCCAGCCTAACAGTGTTTTTGGATTGATGGATGTTCGGAGCTTGGCTTTATTTGGCCTACACATATCAATTCGAAGAAGGTTTCTGCCCCTAGCAGTAAGTCGACCTTAGCGGGCTTGAAAAACTGTGGGTCTGCCAGCTCAAGGTTTGCTGGGATATTCCACTGGGCGAAATTTACGACATGGTCGGGTTGGTATGTGGAAATTGACCGTAATACCCAAAAAAAATCGGTAGCAAAATTATGAGCGATGACACGAGATTTGACGCACGTGTGAACCTTGTTCTTTACGACGGACGAACTTTTTTCCAACAGTTGTGATACTAAGGCATGACTCGTCACGGTGCAGTCTTAGGCGCTGTGCGAGATCCTCGGACATAAAATTTATTTGGGAGCCGGAATCTAGCGGTGCCCCAGCATATTGAAACTGTCGGACCGATCTTTCACCTTCACTACTGCCGTCGCGAGAATCACTTGGTCAGTACTTGCCACATGGCTAGAGTAGGCCATTGGGTTTTCAGAAACTGAGGGCTGTTCCACAGGAGCTGTACCAGACGTACTTTGCTGTGACTCTACCCCGTATCGGTGAAGCAGCGTATTATGGGACGCTATGATAGTTACATCCAGACTGCTAGAGGGGCAGGCGGACCGAATTGCCGGTGCCCCACTGCAAAGAGGTAGAGAGAAAAAAGAAGCTCGGGCTGCTGCTGAGCCGAGTGCGAGCGATGATAGAGAGAAAGAGAGAGAGCGCGCGGGAGAACAGCATAGACGCTGCAGCTGTAGTAGCGAAATGAGCATAAGCGTAACCATAAGCATAAGCAATTACAATATTTACAATACAGTGTTCAATCGAATAAGCAAACATTTGTAGGTAGATTTACGTTAGGCTGCTCCACTAACTAAACATCAGGCTGGGAAACCCGACATCCTCCCCCGTTGAAACCTGTCTTTCAACAGAATCTGCAGGGTTTCGCATATAAATCGGATGTTGGGGTCTTGTTAAGCCTCATCAACGACACGTTTTGACTCGATCACAACCTCCAGACACGACCCATCCCAAGAGAGTTTCCTGAAGTATTGGTAATCCTGGCGAAAGCTTGAATTGCCCAGCACATAAGAGCTCAAAAACAGTCTTGCACCAATCAGCAGATCGATGCCCTGAGGTATATGATATCCTGGATCGGCGAGTGGCAGGTTTCCAGGGATTATCCAGCTGCAAGTGTTCACGCTGCGGCTTGGCTGCCGATCAGTGATATAAGGGATGATTACAGCAGTGATGGGAGCCGAGTATGTTGACAAACGAGAGTACAGGCTTATTTTCACTGACATTCCATCGGTGACGAGGCTGGAGTCGCCTATTCCAGAAACAGGAGTGGATGATTTTATCTTCCGAAGCTGAAGCTGATTAGCTAAACGGGATGTTATTAAATGCAGTTGAGAGCCGGAATCTAGCAGCGCTCGGCAAGAAACGAAGGCCCCAGAACTATTTTTGACTAGGACGGTGGCCGTGGGCAATATCACATCATCATTACTGAGATCCTGGGCAATAAGTGCAGAATATGCAGAGGCTGAAGCAGAGGACTCAGTGATGAGATGGGACGACGTGTCAAGTAGTACAGATCCACCTTGGGCTGCAGTAGCCTACGCCCACAGGTACGGCATTTGCTGGAGCTGCATTTACTCAACCGATGGCCTGCCTTGAGGCAATTTACACACAAGGAACACCTCTTGGCTTCTTTATAGCGATTTGATGGAGACAGTGCTATAAACTTGGGACAATGATGGATTCAGTGAGCACTGTCATTGCACAGAACGCAACCTGATGTGTTTTGCTTAAAGGCAGCAAGTATGGATTTGGAATGGCTAGCTTTACTGCTCCTGCCCACCTGACCGCTCGGCGCATAAGTTGTCATAACGAAATCCACTGTTTCCAACGTCCTGCATCGCTGCTCCAAAAACGAGGCCAAGGACTCCACGCTGCTAAAGCTACAAGATCGCCACCTCACGCCAACGCCACCGTCAGTTCGATCCAACCACGTACAAGTCACCAACCTCAGCAACAAGAAATCTAGGTCAACCGTCGCAAATATACGTCCCCGACCTACCGCAAAGAATACGACCCCGAAACCAACCACAGCAAACACATTTCCCCCGACTTACCCCAAAAGAAGACGGCCCAATAATGCAACGAAGAATACGAAACCCAAACCAACCAAAGCACAAGCAAAGCACCAGCCCACAACGGAAAACACGAATCCGAAACAAGCACCGGTAAACTGCAAACAAGCAAACGGGAAAACGAATCCCACGGCCACTACGGAGCACCCGCGTCCTAAGCCAAACACAGGGAACACACATCCCAAACACACCACGAGGATCTCACACATGAGACAAGAATCAACACACTTGAACCAGGCGCTCGACACAGGAAGCCCAGGATCAAAACAAACTACAGGGCACATGCACCCCGAACCCACCACAAGGATCTCACACACGAGACAAGCCACCACTCGACAAAGGAAGCCCAGGTCCAAGTTCAGCCACCGCGCACCCATTTTACCCTCAACGGAGAAGGTGAACCCACGGACACCCTCAGAGACGACAAACAGCCCCGAACAACGACAACGGCAGCAACAGTGTAACAACCAAACCACGAGGGAAACAGCCACGCAAATCCCCGCTTTGTCGGGTCCAACCATCGAACTAATATCAACGGAACCTCTCCACTCGAACAGGAATCTAGCCCGATGACCACCCGAAACACCGACCGCAGCCCTGTCGTACCCACGGCCGACGCCACCTTGATCTTCGCCAACCCACTGGAGTACCTTCCGCGTACTGACGTGCCCCCTAGCGCCATGCACCACGCCATGCCTAACACCAAGTCCGAAATCTTCGTCGCCCAAACAAGTCGTTGCTGCGGAAACAGAGTCGTCACTGAGACCCGCCTGGCCATACGTGGATCTGGAGACAGTACAACCCAGGTGAAAATTCCAGAAGGTTTTTTCTGGAAAATAAACGATGATGGGGATGATGCCGGTCCAGCAGCTCTAAGTGATGGTGTCCAAAACTTTTGTTTGCGATGCCGACGAGAATAAATAAACAGCCGTTCAAATTTAATTCATTTAATGCACTGGTCGCAGCCAGCGATGCAAACGGTCGCCCCACTATCTCAGGCAGCCGCTATAACATTTTGGGAGAGTTATAACAGCGACTGAGCGTGAGGCTTATAACAGCGATTGAGCGTGATCTAACTTAACTCTTATATATTATATATATATTATATTATATATATTATTGTATGCAGCATTCCAACTCCAACATTCTGGCCCCGTTGAAGGCGCTTTAACCATCAATTGGCAGTTTTGCCAGTTTTGAATTGCCCGTTTTATAACGCCTGCGGACGTTTGCACTTCTGCCACGCGTACTTTGCCATCTTCTCCTGCCGTTTTTGCCACCACTCGCCCTGTGGTCCACTTCTGAGGCGGTGTGTTGTCCTCGGGGACGAGCACTAGACATCCTGCCTCGAGGTTCGGCCCCTTCGGTGGACCACTGCTGCCGCTGCTGCAGGCTGGCCAGGTAGTCCCTGGACCAGCCCCTGCCAAAATTGAATCTTGAGCGCGCGGACAGCATGCGCCACCGCTTCAAAAACGCGAAGCTGCCCTTTGCTGCAATTGTCGTCTTGCGCGGATTTGGGCGGCAGCGAAAGAAGCGGAAGGTTTCCATGATCTGCCCCATGAGGATGGGCTTGTATCGGAAACAGTGCACAAAATTCCTCACGATTCTTGTGCACGCTTCACGGGCGTTCACTAGCCAAATCTGCTTCCTTAAAAGGGAAACCATTACCTTTGCACCTGCATGATAATGAGCACGATGCAAATGGCGTAGAAACAGGGTCACGAACTGCGATTTTTTTTGGGACAGAAGTAGAGGAAACTTCGCATCGTATGGAATTTCTGCGTGCAGCAACCTTCCCCAACACGCATCAGTCGGAAGGTGACTTCGCCAAGTTTGCTCGTATGTATGAACGGGCTGAGTCGTTGAAGATGTAGAGACAAAATTTCCGACTTATCCAGTTTGAGGAATTCTGGTCCCAGTTCACATTTTTGGACTACCTGTACCAGTCTGAGGAACGAAACCTTCAGTTCCTTAGCTGACACAACCACTTCTCGACTGCGATTACCACCTTGAATGAACCGATTCACATACGCCATGATCCGAAGCAGCTTCTGGAACGACGAGCATCTCCCAATCAGCTCGATGATCTCATTTGTCTGACCCTTTGCCACAGAATGTGCTGCCACACTTTTTCTTGTCTTCCGACCTTTCCATTTCTGGGGACAACTCAACCTGATGAAGACGCGGCCAATTCTCAGGACCACTAAGAAGAAAAATGCGGCCCATTATTCCACAATGAGCACATTATACCGTCTACATCTGTTCCACGAGACACTAAGTCGCCTGGGTTTTGATCGGTGGGAACGTGACGCCAAATCACACCACTAGACAACTCCTGGATTTCAGCAACCCTATTGGCCACAAACGTTGCTAGCGTGGCTGGATCCCTTTCCAGCCAATACAAAGTGACTTGGGAATCCGACCAAAAATTCACGCTTTCAATTGCAAACTTGTCTAGCAGCAGCCGAACTTAAGCCCATAGCGTGGATAGAAGAAGCGCTGCACACAATGCCAGTCGTGGAATTTATTTGGTTTTGAGAGGAGATACTCGAGACTTTGCTGTAAGAAGTCGGGATACTAGATTTTTGTCGTCCTTTGTACGGACATAAATACAGCATCCGTACGCATCACTTGATGCGTCAGCGAATCCGTGGACTTGATAGAGGCATTATTGGCAAGACCAATAAAGCGAGGGATAGAGATCTTGTCTAATTCGAACAAATTCTGCTTGAACCTGTTCCAACTCGTATGCAGACTCATGGGAACTGACTCGTCCCAATCCAACTTTTGCCTCCACAGATGCTCCAGTAAGATCTTTGCCCTGATAATTAAGGGACATAGCAACCCTAATGGGTCAAACAATCCAACTGACAACTGATGCAACTGACAATATGTTGCGCTTCGTCGGGGGTAATGAGTCAAATGAGTCGTCTAACTGATAGTGAAACAAATCAGTTTGCGGATTCCAACGAATCCCGAGTGTTTTAATGGAAGCGGAAGGGTTAAACTGAAGAGATTTTTTCCTGTCCACTATCAGACAGCAGCTGGGTATGATTTGACGCCCATTTGGCCAACACGAACCCCCAGCTTCCAGGACCTCACTCACTTCCTGCCGAATTCTTTCCAGTTCTTCCAGACAACTTGCTCCTGTCAGCATATCGTCAACGTAAAAATCATTTGCTATGACTTGCGATGCCACAGGATGGGACTTAGCATAGACTTTTGCTAGCTCAACGAGACAGCGGATGACCAAATATGGAGCTGAGGCTGTCCTATACGTGACAGTATTCAAACGATACGTCTGCACATCAATATTTGAGTTTTCCCTCCAAAGAATCAATTGGAAATTTCGATCTTCTTCAGCAACCTGCACTTGCCTATACATCTTGAAGATATCCGCTGTAAGCGCAAAACGGTTTAATCGAAATCGTGCAAGAGTTGCAAAAAGCTCCCTCTGAATAGTGGCTCCCACCATCAAAGTCTCGTTTAAAGAAATTGAAGTTGACGTTTTGCTCGATGCATCGAAGACTACGCGGAGCTTGGTGGTGCTACTATCAGGTCTCAGGACACATTGATGCGGAATATAGTAATGGTGTCCTGGTGGAGTGCCTGGAAGCATGTGACCAAGGTTGAGATACTCTTTCATAAACTCCATATACATGTCATGCAGGTATTGATCACTCGCGATTCTGCGTTCCATGGATAGAAAGCGGCGTTTTGCCGTCTCGAAAGAGAAACCCAAGACCTTGGGATTCACCTTAAACGGCAACTTTACTTCGAACCGACCCGACTCAAGCCTGCGGGATGTCTGCTTGAAGTTGCGTTCGCAAGCCAACTGTTCAGCTGTATGTACAGCCTTCGACTTCTCTGGGACATGTTCCAATTCCCCAAAAGCGCTCCACCAGAGAGTCGAGAGAACACGTATCGCTACCGACAGCGTTATTGCATGCAACATCCTGTTTTGATGCAGTATATTTTCCCGAAACAATCCAGCCTAACAGTGTTTTTTTGGATTGATGGATGTTCGGAGCTTGGCTTTATTTGGCCTACACATATCAATTCGAAGAAGGTTTCTGCCCCTAGCAGTAAGTCGACCTTAGCGGGCTTGAAAACTGTGGGTCTGCCAGCTCAAGGTTTGCTGGGATATTCCACTGGGCGAAATTTACGACATGGTCGGGTTGGTATGTGGAAATTGACCGTAATACCCAAAAATCGGTAGCAAAATTATGAGCGATGACACGAGATTTGACGCACGTGTGAACCTTGTTCTTTACGACGGACGAACTTTTTCCAACAGTTGTGATACTAAGGCATGACTCGCCACGGTGCAGTCTTAGGCGCTGTGCGAGATCCTCGGACATAAAATTTATTTGGCAGCCGGAATCTAGCAGTGCCCCAGCATATTGAAACTGTCCGGACCGATCTTTTCACCTTCACTACTGCCGTCGCGAGAATCACTTGGTCAGTACTTGCCACATGGCTAGAGTAGGCCATTGGGTTTTCAGAAACTGAGGGCTGTTCCACAGGAGCTGTACCAGACGTACTTTGCTGTGACTCTACCCCCGTATCGGTGAAGCAGCGTATTATGGGACTTGGAGCACACTCTACATTTTGCTATCTTACACTTCGAAACTGTGTGACCTGGCTTCAAACAATTTATGCACAAGCGAAGTTGCTTGGTGATATTAAACCGTTGAAGAACAGGAAGAGCACTAAACCCTTGAAAACTGCTTATGACATGATTGGTCGCTGAACAATAGCTACACTTCGACTCGGCGCGCCGATCAGACTTTGCACAGGAGAAGGAAGACTTCGTGTGTCCCTTGCTTATCTCTGGTTTACCTTTTCCCTTACTCCTTGTTGACTCTTCAGCTGCCAGATGCTGATAGCGCCGATTCAACTGGGATGCGCAATCGGACCACGACGGCAATTTGTCGTAATACAACTGCTCCTCGAATCGTGCTTTTTGTGTGCTGGTCTACCTTGGACATTGCTATGTGAATCAACACTGCACTATTTATGTCCTTCTCACTTCCAAACGATTGCAGAGAGGAGTAGAGGGCAGACACCGTGTCAATAAGGGACCTCAGTCATGAAGCAGAGGGTTTTGTTATTTGGCGAATGTCGAACAACTGTGAGATGGTGTCGAAAAAGATTAAACACTTATTATCGTAGACTTTTTAAGCTTTCCAGAGCCTTTTCGTAATTGCTATCAGAGATTTGGAACGCCTTCACTGTGCCCAATGCCGCATCAGTGAGACACGCTAGCAAGTGGTTGAACTTTTCCACATTGGTTAACGTTGGGTCGTTATGCACCAAACTCTCAAACAGACTAATGAAGTTTTTAAATTCGGAATGTTTTCCACTAAACTTGTGCAAATTCATTTTGGCAGGTGTGACCTATGACGCTGATCGCCGCAATCTTCCCTATGCGCTCGCCGACCTTCAGGTTCTTTCACTGCGGACATATACATCGCCCTCGTGGTAATGCACACATCCTCGACCATTGATCGTAAATCGTTGCTGGGATTCATCATGTCTATATCTGCCTGAATGTCCATTAACTTTTCGCAATAATTATCGATCAGTCCTAATCTGCACTTCATTTGAAGAGGGTCAAATGAAATAGTTTTTTCCTCAAAAGCCGTTTTCTGTCACTTAATGTCGTTCATAACCTTGTCGTGTTTCTGCATTGCCGTCAATAACTTTTTTGCTTAGCTTGCTCCCTACTTCTTTTCCGCTCCCTGCGGAGTGGGGCGAATTCCTTCTCTTTTTCACTCATTTGTCAATATTAACAAAGCTGATGTAAAGCTCGCACAGTGTATTCAAAAAAAACCACCAAACCAAAAAAAAGAAGATTCTCCGAACTCTCTTTTAGCGGGTTAATACAGAGCAAGCAACGTTACAACGTTACAGAAATCTGATGCCAACGTACACAGCCGAAATCACCAGAGTATTATCCACAATTAATTACACGAACTCCAAAAATGTCTAAGACTGTGCATTGACTTTAATGGGTTAATACAGCGCAAGCAACGTTACAACGTACAGAAAAATGACGCCAACGCACACAACCAAACGCCGCCAAACTATGCACAATTTGGCGCACCGATAGCGTTACCGAAACCAACGGACCACCAACAAGCGGTACTTCATAAAAGAGAATTGACAATTGCGTGTTCCGTTCCGTTAATTCTTATTAGCGAGTACAGTGGGACCTCAATATGATGTACACTTTTTCATTAAGTTTCCACATAAAAAAGTAATAAATTAATCTCTGGCTGTTCACTTCGGTTGATTTTATTTGGGTTATGTTTTAATAAATTGGTATTCCAATTCAAGCAGTGCCAGAAAATGAGGCCACCGGCTATGATGCTGTAATAAGCACACCCACAACTCACACAATGGTGGCTTGGTTCACTCAATTTTTTTGCACTAGAATACCTGTACATTCGGCATTTCTCCGAGAACTTTCCTTAATGTGGTGGTTATCCAGATGTCGCAGACCAGCCAGCTAGAGCTTTATTCGCACATCGTTTAAACACCAGTAACTTGTGCCGAGACGACGAAAATGCACTGTTACTGTTTTTTGTTTTTAGCTGCGAATTTCCACGAAAATGCTGATTCCGATGTCCCTGCTCGGGCGCCAATGAAAATTCCAGAATGTTTTTTCTGGAAAATAAACGATGATGGGGATGATGCCGGTCCAGCAGCTCTAAGTGGTGGTGTCCAAAACTTTTGTTTGCGATGCCGACGAGAATAAATAAACAGCCGTTCAAATTCAATTCATTTAATGCACTGGTCGCAGCCAGCGATGCAAACGGTCGCCACACTCTAACAGCGACTGAGCGTGAGGCTTATAACAGCGACTGAGCGTGATCTAACTTAACTCTTATATATTATTGTTTGCAGCATTCCAACTCCAACACCAGGTATACTGCCAGACCCACGAAGCTACGCCACTCACGGCCAACGCTACCCCGATCGTCGCCCACATAAGCGACTACCCACGAAGGATCGAACACCCCAACCCCAGCACCAATGTCTCAGCTACTCAAGAAAGGACAAACATGGACATGGACCGCAGATCAACAAGCAGCCTTCGACCAACTAAAGGAACTACTCACGACCGCTCCCGTACTTGCTTTTGCCCCGATTTCAACGTCAAGTTCTCACTACAAACCGATGCAAGCAACCTCGGCATAGGCGCCGTACTCACGCAGGAGATCGAAGGAAAGGAACGCGTCATCGCCTATGTCAGCCGACGCCTGAACCAGGCCGAAGGAAACTACTCCGCTACAGACAAGGAATGCCTCGCCGTCATTTGGGCAATCCGAAAACTACGCTGCTACCTAGAAGGATACCGGTTAGACGTTATAACCGACCATCTCGCGATGAAATAGCTGAATACTCTGGAAAGCCCCTACGGAAGAATAGCGAGATGGGCGCTCGAACTCCAACAGTATCAGTACGACGTCCACTACAGAGCAGGGAAACAAAACGTGGTTGCCGATGCCCTGTCCCGACAACCCTTGGAGACGCTAGCAAGAATCAAAGAGGACACAACATCTTGCCCCTGGCTTACACAACGGACTCAGCAAACCAAAGAGGAACCCGATAAATAACCCGACTACGTTATCGAGAATGGAGAACTCTACAGGCATCTGGGCCACGGAGCCGACGATCACGACTACGTGTCATGGAAACTCTGTGTCCGGTGCGGATGTGCGGAAATACGTACGCAGCTGTTTGAGCTGCCAAAAGTTTAAGGCACTGCAACGCAAGCCCGTGGGTAGGATGCTTACCCGCAGGGCAGAGGAACCTTTCGCCACACTATGCGCCGACTTCGTAGGGCCACTTCCCCGATCAAAACGATGGAACACCATGCTGCTGGTATTCTTCGACACCTTCTCAAAATGGACCGAACTAGTGCCACTTAAGAAAGCTACCACAGCTAGCCTAGAGCTAGCTTTTCGGGAACGCATTCTAAATCACTTCGGCGTACCAAAACGATTCGTCTGTGACAATGGAACACAGTTCACCAGCCGCTCATTCAGCACGTTTATGCAAACAGCCGGCGTGGATCTGCAACACACCGCACCGTATTGCCCCCAGGAAAACCCTACGGAACGGGCCAATTGGACAGTGATTGCACAATTCGTGGAGGACCATCAAAACACATGGGACGAACTCATACCCGAGATATCACTAGCCAGATATCACTCCAGTGTCTCGGAAACAACTGGATTCAGCCCCGCCTTCCTGCTACACGGGAGAGAACCTCGCTTACCTGGAGCACTATACGACGAAGTTACACCAGGGACAGGAAGCATGGCGTGGCACGTCAGTGGCACGAGTGGAGAACTCGACACCACTTCCGTAACCACAAACTTGCGGACTCAGCCATCGAGATCTGCCTTAAATAGCCCGAGCCCTCGATCAATCAGGGCAGTCCGTCAGCCGAGCACCAAACGGCAGTACATGCGCCTATCCTAAACAGTAACGGCAGTCCATCCGCCGTGGCTACTAGAACAAGTCCAGAACAAGAACCACACAACACAAAGACAATTAAATAAATACAATAAAAGCGTTAAAGAAAACCCATCAAAACAAAACTCAACGAAGTGTCATCATTTCTTCGCCGAGCTCGAACACAAATCAGGTGACCTAAAAACATATTACCGCACACACCAAAACTCAGGTGTCAGTTTTTTCCTTTCATCGCCAAGTGCGATTACCAAACTACCTACACGGTAAACCAGACTTACGCCCGCTCCACTTTCGGTCTCACGGCCAAGCCCTGCCCTAAAGTTCCAGCGAACTACAAATTCCTTGTAGGGAAAAAATCCTGACAGACTGAGCCTACCTCAGCCTGAGATAGGTATCTTACAAGTGCCCCCCTTTCTTCCCGGTGCGTGTACAGATGTATATATGACAAAGTAACTTAGTGCTATGAATATGAATATGTATATGAATGTAACGGGCCCTGGTCCCAGGGTTCGTCACAATACATACATATGTACGTGTAGATATGAACACCCCATTATTTGTTTTTGGTTCTTGAGCATGGTCCTAGCAGTTCTTTGAATTTTTTTTTCTGTTGATTTCTTTTTATTTATAAAGTTTGAGCTTTTTTCCCCCTAATTTTGTTTTATTTAAATTGGGTTTTATATTTTTTGTACGTTATATTTATTTATTTATTGTTATTATTATTCTATATTTATTTTTATACATACATCTATATTTTCTTTGTTTTAAATATTTCTTTTTTTTTATGAGTTCATTATAGGTTGTTGAGCTATTAAGCTGTTTTAATAGCTATTGCAAAAAAAAGGTATGTTTAAATAAAGAGCCAAGGATTTCAATTGGAAATACAATTTTATTAATCATATGATGCAGCGGCAATACGCGTGTGTAGCTGGCGTATAAAAATGCACCGAAAGTTATGATAGTTACATCCAGACTGCTAAAGGGCAGGCGGCCCGAATTGCCCGTGCCCCACTGCAAGAGGTAGAGAGAACAAAGGAAGCTCGGGCTGCTGCTGAGCCGAGTGCGAGCGATGATAGAGAGAGAAAGAGAGAGAGCGCGCGGGAGAACAGCATAGACGCTGCAGCTGTAGTAGCGAAATGAGCATAAGCGTAACCATAAGCATAAGCAATTACAATATTTACAATACAGTGTTCAATCGAATAAGCAAACATTTGTAGGTAGATTTACGTTAGGCTGCTCCACTAACTAAACATCAGGCTGGGAAACCCGACATCCTCCCCCCGTTGAAACCTGTCTTTCAACAGAATCTGCAGGGTTTCGCATATAAATCGGATGTTGGGGTCTTGTTAAGCTCATCAACGACACGTTTTTGACTCGATCACAACTTCCAGACACGACCCATCCCAAGAGAGTTTCCTGAAGTATTGGTAATCCTGGCGAAAACTTGAATTGCCCAGCACATAAGAGCTCCAAAACAGTCTTGCACCAATCAGCAGATCGATGCCCTGAGGTATATGATATCCTGGATCGGCGAGTGGCAGGTTTCCAGGGATTATCCAGCTGCAAGTGTTCACGCTGCGGCTTGGCTGCCAATCAGTGATATTAGGGACGATTACAGCAGTGATGGGAGCCGAGTATGTCGACAAACGAGAGTGAAGGCTTATTTTCACTGACATTCCATCGGTGACGAGGCTGGAGTCGCCTATTCCAGAAACAGCAGTGGGTGATTTTATCTTCCGAAGCTGAAGCTGATTAGCTAAACGGGATGTTATTAAATGCAGTTGAGAGCCGGAATCTAGCAGCGCTCGGCAAGAAACGAAGGCCCCAGAACTATTTTGACTAGGACTGTGGCCGTGGGTAATAGCACATCATCATTACTGAGATCCTGGGCAATAAGTGCAGAATATGCAGAGGCTGAAGCAGAGGACTCAGTGATGAGATGCGACGACGTGTCAAGTAGCACAGATCCACCTTGGGCTGCAGTAGCTTTAGGACCTCCAAAATGCAGGAGAGTGTGGTGCCTACGCCCACAGGTACGTCATTTGCTGGAGCTGCATTTACTCAACCGATGGCCTGCCTTGAGGCAATTTACACACAGGGAACACCTCTTGGCTTCTTTATAGCGATTTGATGGAGACAGTGCTATAAACTTGGGACAATGATGGATTCCGTGAGCACTGTCATTGCACAGAACGCAACCTGATGTGTTTTGCTAAAAGGCAGCAATTATGGATTTGGAATGGCTAGCTTTACTGCTCCTGCCCACCTGACCGCTCGGCGCATAAGTTGTCATAACGAAATCCACTGTTTCCAACGTCCTGCATCGCTGCTCCAAAAAACGAGGCCATGGACTCCCCATGACGGAATCAAGTTAACGAAGGCTGAGTCCTCTAATCGCTCCTCCCACTTGGCTTGAGTCGCTGGATCCAGTTTACGAAGCAGCACCTGCACAATGATGCATCCTGCGATCTGCTCAGGAGTGCCCAAAGCCTGGAGCGCCCGAATATGAGCGTTAAAATTGTCCGAGATCTCCCAAAGCATCGACACTGACCCATTCTTCACAGACTGCAGCCCCAGGATCTCAGTAATGTGCGCCTGAAAGATTAAACGACGATTATTAAATCTTTTTTCCTACAACTCTAAGGCTTTATTATAATTGCTGTCAGAAATTTCCAGGGCGCGCACTGTCTCCAACGCCGAATCACGCAGGCCAGATCGCAAATGCTGAAACTTCTCAATATTGGAGAGGTCTGGATGGTTGTCGATAATGGTGGTGAACATCGAATAAAAAGTCCGTCCAATCCGCATATCCTCCACTAAAAGCTTGGCAATTGTACGGGAGGCAGGGATGATGCTGGCCTGCGACGAGGTGGCGGCTGAGAACCAGCAAAACCAGAAGTTACATTCGGTCCAGCAACCGTTGAATGCAGAGGCATGTAGCCGCTAATCCGATCAATTTCACGCCGAATCGAAGCCTTGAGAGCACTGGCACGCGTTTCAAAAACTGTCGCACAGTCCACTGTGAAATTCGCTGCAGTCCAATTCTTCGAGCTCGTTGTGAAATGTCTCAAATTGCCCGATCAGTTTCTCAATCTGCTCCAACTTTCCCACTAGTGTGTAATAATCGGAGACAGCGGCCTCATCTTCCCAAGCGGTAGTCAATCTCTTAACCTTCTCGCAGAGTTCCGTTGACTTCATCCTCAAAAAAGACACCCTGTTTTGCTCCCTTGTTACTGTCACTATAGTGTCGTTGGCAGCGTCCATAGCAGCAGCCGCTCTAGAAACGTTCGTAGCGGGAAGAGGAACGCAAAACGAAACGCGTGTAACAAACGCGAACCTCAAGCGCAATTCGTGTATGTAATAGCGGCTGGTGTATATGCTTGTATAGCAGCTATGTGGTCGATGGCACTGGCTATGTACAGAAGAGCGAAAACAGACGAACGAACGAAAATTATTGTTTATAAATGCAGTTTGCGATTGTACTGATCAATTAATTATTGCACAATCACGTCGGGGTCACCAAATGTTGAGCTATTAAGCGTTTTTTAATAGCTATTGCAAAAAAATATATGTTTAAATAAAGAGCCGAGGATTTCAATTGGAAATACAATTTTATTAATCATATGATGCAGCGGCAATACGCGTGTGTAGCTGGCGTATAAAAATGCACCGAAAGTTGTGATAGTTACATCCAGACTGCTAGAGGGCAGGCGGACCGAATTGCCCGTGCCCCACTGCAAGAGGTAGAGAGAACAAAAGAAGCTCCGGCTTCTGCTGAGCCGAGTGCGAGCGATAGATAGAGAGAGAGAGAGAGAGAGAGAGAGAGCGCGCGGGAGAACAGCATAGACGCTGCAGCTGTAGTAGCGAAATGAGCATAAGCGTAATTATAAGCATAAGCAATTACAATATTTACAATACAGTGTTCAATCGAATAAGCAAACATTTGTAGGTAGATTTACGTTAGGCTGCTCCACTAACTAAACATCAGGCTAGGAAACCCGAAATAGGTAATAGCTTATCGCCAGAAATTGTTATGTGCGCCTAGAACAATGTAATAACCGTAGAAAAGAATGCCCGTATTTGGCAGCTGAGAGAATTTAGCAGAAGAAGAAGTTGAATCACGAGAGTGTCTGATTTGCCATTCGCAGGTCGAATATTTGGCTCAACTGCTTAGTACGTCGTGTGGTCACTCCTTCCATAGGGCCTGTTTCAGCACTAGAGTAGGGATTAAGAAGGTTTGCACCATGTGCAAAACATTGCAGTAATCGACTGCGAGTCTAATAGACGAGTTAGTTGGAATACCTCCCAGGAAGTACAAGGACAAATTATGTCGGACACGCGAAGAAGAGCCAATTTGGCTACGCCACAGGGAGCGACCCCTTCGGGAATAACCAATCTTCGCAGAATAGGGAAGCTGCTCCCCAAGTTTCGGTATCGGCTCCGACCAGTAGTGATCTGCAGAGAATCATAGCCGAGGCCATGGCTGCTGCATCTGTTCGCCAATCAGAAATGTTAGCTCAAGCCTCGTTGAGGCAAACCGAGATGTTAAGCCAGGCGGTCGCTGCTGGGTTTCAAGGTGTTCTTACCTCTTACGGGCTAACTAGCTAATGCCGCTAACGTTCCCCTCAAGCGGTCAGCAAGCCGAAGAAACATTGGCCCGACAACCAACACCGTTGCTTTCGCATGGACTTGAATCAGTCAGCCGAAGCTCACCTATGAGTGTGGACATTCGACCAGAGCGGGTTAGCCAGATTTTGGTAAATTGGAACCTTAGGTTCTCCGGACGGGCTGGAATATCCGTCGATGAATTCATTTATCGGGTAGAGGCGCTCACGGCCCAAACTTTAGACGGGAATTTCGAATAACTTTCGAGATATACAAGTAATCTCTTTGAAGGAAGTGCCAACGACTGGTTTTGGCGCTACCATAAAAATGTAAGGACGATTGTGTGGGGTGACCTTAAAGTTGCAAGTTGTTGGTGCAGTTTACGAATGAGAAGACAGATGTCTACATTCGACCTGCAATAGACCGAAGGAAGCAGACGGAGAACGAATCATTTGATGTGTTCTATGAGACCATAGTTCAATTAGCAGATACCCTTTCAACACCCTTTGCTAGAAAACTTCCTTATGGAGCCCCTCCGGTCCAATTTATTGCCGGAGATTCAGCATGAGCTCCCCTTACGAAAAGATTTTTAGCATTGCACAGTTGAGGTACTTGGTGAAGACCCGAGAATTGTTCATGCAAACAGTAAAGATCAGGTAACCAGGCCTCGCCAAGCTATCACGCAATCCCTCAATAAAAAGTACAACGGACAAAGAAAATAGTATAGTAATGGTAATAATATTCTCGTAGATAATAAGGAAATAGCCCAAGAAATCGAGGGAATATCCAACCGGAAGATCTGGAGCTAAAGCTGCGCTTGGCCGAATTTGTTAAAAATCAAAAGATAGAAAGAGAAGCCATAATAACGTCGATAATATCCGATGATCTAAGACCATATGCAGAGGGCACTTTGTTAGACAGGAAGCTAGTTGGTTTGATGGATACAGGGGCTTCTATTAGTTGCATTGGCGGAGAGTTTAAGCCAATGGCGTCGACAGTTCAGACAGCAGGCGGGCAGTCTCATAAAGTGGTTGGGAAGTTGAAGGTGGAAGCCGGAACAGGCACGTGCCCGGACGGGGAACGAAACCGCCATCTGCTCAGCGTTTAGAAAAGGTTCCTATATGGATATACCCAATATACTACAACCCGATTCGATGTCTTTGGCGACAAATGAAACTTTAGTTTTACATAATTTAATTTGATGATCATGGAGAACTCGATGCAGGAGACAACATGGAATATCCGGTAGAGATTTTCTGTGATTATTTCAAATCAACAACAAAAATCTGATGTTGGCTCTATTGTTATTTTCAAATTCAAATTTGCAAAGACGTTTCGTCTATCGCACCAAACTACCGATAAGCTGATTTCATGTTGTTTGTAAAAATTTATTCTGTGTATCTTCGAGCGGTAGTAATGATCCAATTCGATAGTTAATCTGTCTTTGTATCTAAAAAATAAAACCAGTCCAACCAACTAAATTATAAACACTTTTTTCGGTGTGAAATCGGGGTTCGGAATAAGCAAAAATAAATACCTTAAATGTCGGATTAAATCCTCGTTCTTCGATAATATCTGCCCCAAAATGACGTCCTTTGGAAACAACCATTATATTTTTAAGTTTTGGCACGAAATTGGCGTGATTCTGGTGTTTCGCCACAAAGCAAAGAATACAGGCTAAGGTGGCGGAGTCAACATTGGCAATTTCACTTTACCAGTAAGGCAGCATAATCCGGGCGTTTCTCCGGAAACTTTAATGCACCACAATACTCGCAAACAACGTTTATTTGCCCAATGCCAACGCTAGGATGCAAGGTGTTATCATTGCTGTAATCGTATCGAAACGCTGCTCGATTCAAATCTCTTGTTCCGCGTCGCAAAGTATCTATTTGTTGACCTCTGTTGTCCGCTCGACGATTTTGCATTTCCAACCGAGCCGTTTCACGGGCTGCCTCAATTTGCTCTTGTGATCGAGAAGCACGAAGTCGAGCCATACTAACGCAGCGCTGTTCACGTGCAATTTCTTGTTCTTCTTCAGTCCTTTCATTTGCAGTGTTTCGTATTCTTCTTGCAATATGGCTTTGTTGGGAAAGATTCGATCGTCTTGGTCGCGGCATTTTTAAATAAACTTCACTTCACTTCAATTCACCTAAAATTTTATTTTAAAACTCAAATTTTCAACCATTTATTCATGGACAAAATTACTTAGCTGTTCGAGATGCGTGTTGTTATTCCAAGTCTGATGCGTTTTTGTTAATAGTTAATCGAACGTAGTCTGGCTTTGTTCAACCTAATGAAAGTTAAACATATCTGACATACATCTATTTTGACATACATGTCGACACAATGTGATAGAGAATGCGAATTCGAGGATTTCCTTTTTGTTGTACCACTTTTTATAGTGACTGACGTTTACAGTATCCTATTTTACTCTAAGATACCAAAGATACCAACCCACAAATTTTCAGCCATATCGGTACAGCCGTTCTTGAGTTATAAATGATTTAACTAACATGACTTTCTTTTATATATATAGATATATGTATATATACTTATTTCTTTCTACTGTGCAATTCCGTTTTCCGTGTCCCTTCGTTTTTCGACACCGCCATGTTATCGGCGATTCCGGCCGTTCTCCGTTCGTTCACCTCAAACTACCAGTGCTACGGTCTTTCTTCAATTCCCTGTGTCCGTCCAAAATTCGCGGACAAATTAATAAACAACATTTATTAAAAGTGCATTCCGAGCATATGTATGTACGCACATGCTAGCCCATGAGAGCGGCTTGCGTACAAGTTAACAAGAGTTAACTGAATTGTCCATTGGGTTGACGAATTCTGAGTTAACAAGAGTTAACTGGATTGTCCATTGGGTTGGGCGAATTCTGCGATATTGCAAGATAAGCAGTTTTCTGTTAACCGTGGGATCGCCGTCGTCGCGGTCGCCGGATGCTGGACGCCACTGGACACCACGCACGAGGCGCAAGGTCAGCACTTTTGCTGGACAGCGACGAGTGCCGTGGCCGGCAACTAAGGGTCCGTAGCTGGGAAGTTTAGGTTCTTAAGTTAGTAGTAAATTACCAGCCGAGTGGCATTTACGTCCTAACGTCTCGCCTTTGCGGGTAGTTAAGCTCTCATCATATTCCTTTGAATAATTAATTACACATATGAAATAAACAATACTTCAGATAAAATACCCGTATTGCATTTAAATATTACTGGCGCCCAACGCGATCGAAAAACAACCCCCGAGAGAGTAAATTAGTGCGGAGACAACGGCCGCTAAAGTGAAAATCGGTGAAAAGTGCAAAACAAAAAAAACTGAAAGATCGACAGCATAAAGTGCGGAGACAATGAACACTCAAAAAAGAACAACAAATTTGTATAAGGAAAGTGAAAATCATTTAGTGCGGAGACAACGCCCGCTAAGTGAAAATCGGCAAAAAGAGCAACGAAGGGTCAAACAAAAAGACCAAAAAACATCGAGTGCGGAGACAAAGCCCGCTCAAGAGCAAGCAAAAAGAAAGTGGAAACTGTGGAGCGCGGAGACAATGCCCGCTCAAAAACACAAAGATTATTATCAAAAGCCACGCCCGCGGGAGATCTGTAAATAGATCGCCGCAACACACCACCAGGAATCAAAAATCACGGTGAAGAAAGGTGCGTACATCAATTGCACGCAAAAGCTCGTAGCCTCGAGTGTAAATAAAAGGCATTTCATCAACCCCAAACTGTTACACCAGAGCGGACGGCTTTGGGCAGCGGCGACGTTAGACGAGAGAAGAAAAATAACGCAGAACAATAAAGAGGCAGCCACCGAAAAGTTGCCGGCTAGAATCAATACACCAATCAGAAGAGAATAAAAGAGGAGCATGTGAAACTTTTCTTCAGTTATCGCCCAATAGTAAAAAAGTAAAAAAAACCAAAACCAAGCCAAGATAAAATAGTGATGATGGATGTTGATCCATCTTCCTCTAAATTCCGTCAGCCAACTGGCTTTCAGAAGCAGCAGGGGGCACAACCCAGGCCTACCGGCTACAGAAAACCCTAATAACGGGCACCAACAGGGTGCGTATAAAAAGGCCGGCTGGATCCCAGAGATTTTCCGACCAGCGCAGGCAGAGGGTCAATCACCTCGCCCGGTGGACCCGGACAAATACGAGCAACAGTACGAGCAGTTAGCATCGGAAGCAATGGCGGAGATTGATGAAGAGAACAGTGCAGGATACGACACTGTCAATTTTTAGTTGCGTCTCTGCTCCCGTTCGTCAAACGAACAGTAGCAGGAGAACACTAAACCTTTTAATAGACACTGGGGCTGCGAAAAATTATATCAGACCATTAAAAAGAACTTAAGGGAATCATCCCTGTAGAGGCCCCATTTGTTGTAAAATCCCTGCACGGGTTTAATAAAGTAGAGCAAAAATGTCTCCACCCATATTCGGCATAAAATGCCCGTTTTTTATCTTGCCGGAGCTATCAACCTTCGATGGCATCGTAGGGCTCGACACGCTAACGAAAGCTGGCGTCAATATAAACCTGGGACAACAAATCTCCTTTTGGACAGGAATCTGAAAAGATCCTATTCCACAAATGCCCCAGCGTTAACTTCACAAAAGTAGACGACATTGAGGTCCCGCCAGCAGTAAGGGACGAGTTTCTCAGAATGATGTCCAGCCGTATAAAGGCATTTGCAGATCCGACTGAAATGCTACCCTTCAACATAGCCGTAGTAGCCACAATTAGGACCGAGAATGAAGAGCCAATCTACTCGAAAATGTACCCTTTCCTGTAGGAGCCATTGATTTCGTCAATGACGAGGACCTATTGCGGAACAAAACATTCGGCCTTCCGAAAGGTCTCCGTACAACAACCCCATATGGGTTGTTGGAAAAAAAAGGCACTGACGACTCGGGCTTAAACAAGAAGCGGCTAGTCATTGACTTCCGCAATCTTAACTCAAAGACCATACCAGACAAGTATCCAATGCCTTGTATCTCCATGATACTTTCAAATCTGGGGAAGGCAAGATACTTTACTACCCTTGATCTAAAGTCAGGGTACCATCAAATCACGTTAGCTGAACGCGATCGTGAAAAGACCTCATTTTCGGTAAACGGAGTCAAATATGAGTTCTGCCGTTTGCCATTTGGCCTCAGGAATGCATCAAGCATCTTTCAACGGGCCATCGATGACGTATTACGGGAGAATATTGGTAAGATATGTTACGTATATGTTGACGACGTCATCGTATTCTCAAAGAGTGAGGCGGATCATGTTAGAGACATTGACACTGTGCTTGGTAGCCTCCACGACGCCAACATGAGGGCGTCATAGGAAAAGTCCAAGTTCTTCAAGGAACAAGTGGAATTCCTTGGATTTGTGGTGTCAACCGAGGGCACGAGAACAAGCCCCGATAAAGTCAAGGTAATTCAGTGGTTTAGACAACCCTCCACCCTGTTTGCGGTAAGATCATTCCTGGGTCTTGCCAGCTACTACAGGTGTTTTATAAAGGACTTCGCTTAGATAACAAGACCTATCTCTAGCATTCTGAAGGGAGAAAATGGTAAGATCAGCAAACAACGCTTGAAAACCATTCCCATACAGTTTGATGATGTTCAGAAACAGGCCTTTGATAAACTTAGGAACATTTTGGCGTCAGAAGACGTCATCCTCCACTACCCAGACTTCAACCAACCATTCGACCTAACCACTGATGCCTCGTCCAGTGGTATCGGGGCGGTACTGTCACAAAATAATAGACCCATAAACATGATTTCTAGGACTCTAAAAAGACAGAGAACTAAACTATGCGACCAATGAAAGGGAGCTTCTGGCCATAGACTGGGCCCTAGACACTCTCCGTCACTACCTGTATGGAAAGAGTGACATCAACATCTACACAGACCATCAGCCACTGATTTTCGCGGTTTCAGATAGAAACCCCAATTCCAAGATAAAGCGTTGGAAGGCGAGAATTGATGAGTGCGGCGCAAGGGTCTTATACAAACCAGGCAGGGACAATTACGTAGCAGATGCGCTGTCGCGACAGAACATCAATGCGTTAGAAAGTCAGAGTCGATCCGACGCAGCAACAATTCATAGTGAAGCATCGCTCACTTACGTAATTGAAGCCACAGATAAACCAGTGAACTGCTTCAGGAATCAGATAATCCTAGAAGAATCAAATACTCCTTCCAAGCAGCTCCACATCCTCTTCTCCGAAAAGACCCGTCACAAGATCGAATTCGCCAGTCGAGATACACTTCTTGCGTCCATCAAGGAAGCGGTAAAGCCTGGAGTCGTTAACGCCATCCATTGCACTCTGCCAACTTTGGCGTTTAAGCAAAACAATCTGGTAAAAGCCTTTCCGGACACAAAATTTCGATTTTGCAAAACCTTGGTGACAGACATCACCAACGACGGGGAGCGAAGAGAGATAATGACAGCCGAACACAATCGGGCGCACAGGGCAGCCCAGGAGAATGTGAAGCAGGTACTGCGAGATTATTATTTCCCGAAATGGAGAAAATCGCAGCAGAAGTGGTGATAAACTGCAGGATATGCCAGAAAGCCAAGTATAACCGGCACCCTAGGAAGCAAGAGTTAGGGGTGACTCCAATTCCGGCAAGAGTAGGCGAGTTGATTCATATCGACATCTTTTCCACCGCAGGGAAGTACTTCCTTACCGCAATTGACAAATTTTCAAAGTTTGCAATAACGCAGCAGGTTGCTTCACGCACGATCACGGACGTGAAAATACCAATTTTACAATTGGTAAACTTCTTCCCAGATATTAGGACCATCTACTGTGACAATGAGGCAGCTTTCAACTCGGAGACCATTCGGTCTTTATTAAAGAACCAGTTCGACATTGATGTAGCGAATGCCCCACCTTTGCACAGCACATCAAACGGACAGGTGGAACGCTTCCACAGCACCCTCTTAGAAACAGCGAGGTGCTTAAAATTGCAACTCCCGGTGGACGATACGGTTGAACTAGTTATTCTAGCGACCATCGAATATAATCGAACCATCCACTCCGTCACGAAAAGGACACCTATGGATGTGGTCCACGCAAGTTGTGACCTTGGGGAAGAAATTATGTTAAAGCTAATAAAAGCCCAACAAGAGCAGCTCGATAGAAACAACCCGACCAGGCAAAATAGGACCTTTGATGTAGGCGAGCAGGTCCTAGTGAAAACCAATAGGAGGTTAGGGAACAAGCTAACTCCCTCTGCGCTGAACAAAAGGTAGAGGCAGACCTGGGAACCACCGTTCTTATTAAAGGGAGGGTGGTCCACAAAGACAATTTGAGGTAAGTAAGGAATTAGGTGTAGTAAACCGATTCGTAGCACTAAGTTCAGGTCCACTAAGACAAATTATAGTAGGATTAAAAAAAATCCTATCCATTTATCCATTTATTTATCCTTCATCCATTTATCTCCAAGTGCATTCCATCCACGACCTACCCCAATAAAATATACATTGTTACACTCCGAGTGCAAGCACATCCACACACATATATACATATACACACACATTCCAGCAACAATAAAATTATCCATCCATATACATATCTACAGGTGTTTTCCTAATTAAATATTTTTACATTTATTTGCATAGTTGGCTCCAAACTATATACTACATATCTACGCACATCCAGCAAAATACCAAATGCCGGAATTAAATACCGCATTCAACCACTCCGCGCAAGTGCCCTAATTAATTAAAAATCCGCGATTAAGTGCAACTCATGCTCTCTAGCCACTTTTCCCTGCCGCTACACCACTTCCAACATCCTCCAGTGTCCAAATAAATTACTCTCGACCAATGCACGTCGATCTTCCCGTAATTATTTGGCAATTTAAATCGCCAATTGGCAAATTGTGTTTCGGTTTTTGTTGTTGTTTTGCTCCGCGCATTAAAGGCGGCCCAATCCAAAAAATTATCGGCATCCGTACCTTGCGTCCCTCCGAGTAGGACAATTAAATAAATAAATTTACTGATCAAGTAGATCAATAATTAAACTAATTCATCCACGTCCGAAAAATTTCCAAGTTGTTTCCGAAAACAAAAAAAATATTTTGATAAAAATCATTGTTTTTGTTGTGTGGTGTCCGTGTCAATTCTTTCTTCCATCCGCCAATAACCCAGTTCCGCTCACGATTGCGTCAAAGGGGTAAACGGAGGAGCACCGCACGAACAATATTTAAAAAATATTGGCACCACCAGTGTGACCGTTCCTCTCCTCAGCTCGGCTCAATATAAGGTCTCTCAATGTTTGATCTCCACTTTTGTTTCATCAGCGAGTGAGACCGGTTGTGACTTTTGAGTTCCCTTTGATTTGTGACTAGCGAAAAAAAAAAAAAAATCTGATAAAATCAAATTTTTTCGGGGTCAAAAGTGTTTGGCAGTGATTATCTAAATATTTTTCTTTACTAAAAGTGAAAATAAATATTTTCCCTGAAGGCGGGTGAGTTTTTGGCAAGCTGGTTAAACCAGCCAAAATGGCCGAATCAGCGAAAATGAAACCTCCGGATCAGACTTTAAACTGTAATAAGAGACATGCTAAAACTGACTATGAGAGGAAAATAAATGTTTTGAGTCAATCCATGAAAAGTGACCTTTTGGACAGTTTAAAGAAGGACGTAAAATCAGTTAAAAAAAGCGAATAAATGAGTACACCAATACAAATGAAGATGGACGCATGGAAGAAGAAGACGTAAGTGACGCTACTTATACAGACGCAGAGACAAGTTGTCGGACACGGACATTGTTCAGAGTGGGACCTTTCACACAAACAACTCAAATACTGACAAATTGGAAAATACAATTATGGCTGGGGGCAAAACACTAAAAATACTGACACGGGTGCATATACAAATGGTCTGGAAAGAGAAATATTTTTTTATGGAGAAAGTCATAAGGGTTGTCGCTGGTCCCCTGGAGTTGCCTTTAAACGGCCCATTAATCCTCGAGAGGCAGGTTCATTGTAAGTTGAGCGTTTTATTCTAGAGATGAATTCATGATATAACCTTATTTTCTATATATAATGCTTCTTACCGCAGTATCTCCTCCTGCTTGAACACGCGACAATAGAGAAAGAGAAGCTTAAAAATATGGCGGCAATTCTTGGCCGAAAAGTATGCCCGTTCAGTACGGGGCTAAAAAATCCATAACATTTCAAATAATACTAGATACAAATTAACTATCGATTAACGTCCGCGACATCCCCGACCCCGTGAAGAACCGCTTCACTCAAATCCAAAACCGCCAGTTTGGAGACGGGACGGGTCATAATCCTTGATAGGCCTCTGTCGTTAATGCGCACACTAGCTCGTCTGATGACTCCATCCACTCCTTTGTAGACCTCTTCCACGATGCCTTTACGCCACTCTCTTCGGGGTAAAGCTGGATCGCAGATGAACACCATGTCGCCCTGGCGAATCGGCTCCGTCCTCCGGCACCACTTCTCTCGGCGCACTAGCGTAGGTAGGTATTCCAAGACCCATCTCTTCCAGAAACGATTCCTCATCAGTCGCGCTATACGCCATTGCTTGCGTGTAACGCACTCCTTGGGCTGCTCCATATCTTCGCCAGGCGTGTCCGGCAAGTTAGCTACTCCTCTGAGCAGATCATTTGGCGTCAGGGGGGCTTCCTGGTCTGCATCCACCGGCAAGTGGGTAAGCGGACGCGAATTCACGATGTTCTCCGCCTCAATCAGGAAAACTCACCAGTACGTGATCCCTTGGCGCCACCTCCTTCAATGTGTGGCGCAGGACCCTCTTGACGCACTGCACCATTCGTTCCCAGGCTCCTCCTTCAGATGGATTCACTGGGCAATTGAATACCCACTCGATGCCTCTTCCTGATAGCACATCTTGAATCCTTTCAGTCTCGAACACGTCACCAAAGCGTCTGGCCTCCCTGTCAGCTCCAACGAAGTTCTTGCCGTTGTCGCTGCGCAGCTTATGTACTGGCCCCTCGACGACAGACGAAATTACGGACCGCAATTATACAAGAATCCGTCGTCAGATCATGCGCCAATTCCAAGTGAATCGCCCTGGTCGTCAAGCATGTGAACAGGGCGACCCATCGCTTCTCCTTGTGTCGTGACACTGTCACCAACAGTGGCCCAAAATAGTCCAGTCCAGTATTCTTGAACGGCCAACCATTGGCCTCCAGGCGATCTTCCGGCAGGGGTCCCATTATTGGCGGCGCTGGTAGCGCACGTTGCAACTTGCACACGTTGCACGCTGAGATCACCCTCCGTAGCACACGTCTCAGCTTCGTAATCCAGAACCTTGTCCGGATCTCCGTTATCGTAGCATCCACGTTTTGATGCTTCATCTTGTGTGTGGAAATGATGTACTATCATCTCCGTAAGACTGTGCCTGTGTGAGAGAATTATTGGCCTCCTCGCACTGTACGGCATGCACAATGCGGCATCAACTCTGCCATAAGCTCGCAGAACTCCATGGTCATCTATGTATGGTGCTAGTCCTCGAGTGTCGCTTCCACTGGCGACCACCTTGCCGTCTTCTATCGACCGCATCTCGTCTGGAAACGCTTCACGTTGTGACTGCCTGACCAGTAGGTTCTCCGCGGCTTCACACTCTGCTGCAGTGAGGCGGTACTCCACGAGCTCGCTTCTTCGGCCACGGCACCAGCGTGTGAACCTTAAGACCCAGGCTGTAGTCCTGAGTAACCGACTGTAGCTCGAGAATCTCTGCAAGGAAATACAAAAGTCGCTCGCACCAACTAGGTGCTCACTTGGCATTTCTTCTTCGTCGTTACCATCCGGATCTCTCTCAATTCCAGATTCAGGCTGTGGCCAGCTGCCCGCTGGCTGCCTCAAAAATGCTGGTCCGCCTAGCCAACGTGACTTCTGACTAAGGTCCACGTGGCATTGCGAACGCGTTGCATCATCCGCCGCATTGTCGGCTGTTGGCACCCATCTCCATTGGGATACCTTCGTCGACTCCAAGATTTCCGCTATTCTATTGCCGACAAACTGCTTGTACCGGCGGTGGGTGCTGCCAATCCATCTTAGCACCGTCTTGGAGTCCGTCCATAATACGATTTCACCGATAGCTACACTGTGTTCCTTCTTGACAGTGTCCATCAGCCGAGTTCCAAGAACTGTTGCCTGCAGCTCCAGCCGTGGGATTGACATAGTTCTCATGGGCGCGCACTTCGTCTTGCCACATACGAAGCTCACCAGCACGTTGCCATCCTCATAGGTGATCCTCCAGTAGGCCACCGCCGCGAATGCAGACTGACTCGCATCCACAAAGACGTGCAGCTCTGTAGCCCGCACGAGTCCATGCCCGAAATAATGGCGAGGACTTCGAAACTGTCCCACGGCGTCCATCTCTTTGCGCCAATTTAGAAATGCTCTGTATATCTCATCCGGAAGTGGTTCATCCCACTGGATCGTCTGCCTCCAAATCTCTCGTAGCAATAACTTGGCTGTTATCATGAGGGCAACACAAGAATCCCAGGGGATCAAAGGTAGACATGACCAAGCTCAAATACTCCCTCTTGGTAGGGACTCGATCACCGTTCAATACGCTGCTTGGAACTCGATGAAACTTCACATTGAACCTGAAGTCGTCCGTGGCTGCCTGCCAACACATTCCCAGAATTTTTCTGCTCAGCCTCACCCCATCCGACAGTCACGCCTCGTCCTGGCGGACCTAGTGCAGCCTCCACAATGGGTGAGCTGGATGAAAATTGGCAAAGCTCGAATCCAGCGTTCGCATGAATCTCCTTCACTCGGGTAGATACGGTGATAGCCTCGCTCTCGGTAGCGAAGCTGTCCACATAGTCATCCACGTAATGACAATCTATGATGGCCTTGACTGCTCTTGGATCCGAATGCCGAAACTGTTCAGCATTTACAGTCTTCACGTAATGCGCAGCGCTTGGCGAGCAGGCTGCTCCAAACGTCATTACAATCATCTCGTAGATGTCAGGATCCCTTTGGTCATCGCCATCTCCACAGAAAGCGTTGAGAGCATCTGTCTTTGGGTCGGATCAAAACTTGGTGGAACATCTCCTTGATGTCACCACAGACTCCAGCGGCGCCTTCTCTAAAATGAAAGAGCACAGCTGGCAAGGGTTTATAATGTTGTGGCCCCTTGGCCAGTGCTGAATTTAGCGATGTTCCTCCGACCTTCAACCGGCGAGCGTATCCTTTAGACACGTAATCATTGATGATCCTGGTGTATGCCTGCGCAAACTGCCCGTTGCGCTTCATCTTCTTCTCGACATTGACCAACCGCTTGTACGCCATGTCATAACTTTGTGGCAGCACAATGTGGTCATCCTTCCATAGTAAACCTGTCTGGTAACGTTGCTCCACTCTCTCTGTGGTATCTTCCAGTATCTTCTGTGCCCGCACGTCGTCGCTACCGGCGACTGGCTGCGCTGGCTTCACACCAAAGTTCTCGACGTCAAAGTACTCCTCCACAATCCTCTGAATATTGTCGTCCAATGACACGGAAAGGAGGCAAGAGCTCGGCGAAGGCGTAGTTGATTGTCCACTTGTCGGCCCGAAGACAACCCAGCCCAGCTCGGTTGCGGCCGCATACGGTCCCTGTCTGGCAAACCGTCTCGTCTGAAGTGGAAATCCCAGGTGTCCGTGATCCAGTCCAATTAGCAATTTGGGCACCACATTGGTGTAGGGCCTCATTGGCAGGCGGGCATCCTTATGCACGCCTTGGACGTCTCGTCGGTTTAGAGTCTGCATCGGCAGGCTCAGGTTCGAAACGGAATACACGTTTCGCAACGCATGGCGAACTGGCTTGCCTGCTCCGCTGATTTGCAGACTTACCACGTTGGTAGGGCTCCCGGTGGATCTACCTCCAAACCACTGGATATTAAGATGTCGTCGCTCGCCCTGCACGCCCAGATCCTTCCTAAGGTCGTCGTCGATCATCGTAACAGATGAACCTTCGTCCAGGAGTGCGTATGTATCAACCCGACGATCTGCTCCGTACAGCGTTACTGGCAATATACGAAACAGCAGGCGACCACGTTCTGCGTCAACACAACTTAAAATCCTCTGTATGGGCGCTGCCGCTGCCTGCGGCGTTCCTCTGCCCTGGACTGGTACATCCGCTGCCTGCGGAGCACCTCTGTCCCGGCTACGTCTTGACAGTGCTGACTGTTGGTCTCGCTGCTTGTAGCTTCTGTCACTGGCTCGTTGCGGCGATCTTCTGCGCTGGTCGTCCGCACCATGTAGCAAACGATGATGTCCTTTCCGGCATCCGTTGAATCCGCACTCGCCATGCGTGTTGCAGGATCTAGTCATGTGACCACTTCGTAGGCATGAGAAGCATAGTCGATGCCTCCTCACATGCCTCCACCTATCAGGTGGCGAAGCTCCGTTAAACTCGTCACAGCCCTTAACTGCATGTTGTCCTCCACAGATTGGACAACGTCTAAGACGAGAGTCTTGTTGCTCGTCTCGGTATTGGCCGATGCTTGCATGCAGTAGTCGACGCCTTGGTTCTTTCCTTCGACGTCCATTATAGTGCACACGACGTTGGCATATTCCGTCAACCACGAGTTGAAATGTACAATGGTTGGAAAGGTATGATCGACGAAGCATGCCTTGCCCACTCCACTCGTTTGCTTGTGGGGAGCTTGGCCACAAGGTCTTCCATGAGTGTTGGGTTTTCAAGTGCTGATCTGCCTTCGCCGATTGATGTTCTCCGCCTCAATCAGGAAACTCACCAGTACGTGATCCCTTGGCGCCACCTCCTTCAATGTGTGGCGCAGGACCCTCTTGACGCACTGCACCATTCGTTTCCAGGCTCCTCCTTCAGATGGATTCACTGGGCAATTGAATACCCACTCGATGCCTCTTCCTGATAGCACATCTTGAATCCTTTCAGTCTCGAACACGTCACCAAAGCGTCTGGCCTCCCTGTCAGCTCCAACGAAGTTCTTGCCGTTGTCGCTGCGCAGCTTATGTACTGGCCCTCGACGACAGACGAAATTACGGATCGCAATTATACAAGAATCCGTCGTCAGATCATGCGCCAATTCCAAGTGAATCGCCCTGGTCGTCAAGCATGTGAACAGGGCGACCCATCGCTTCTCCTTGTGTCGTGACACTGTCACCAACAGTGGCCCAAAATAGTCCAGTCCAGTATTCTTGAACGGCCAACCATTGGCCTCCAGGCGATCTTCCGGCAGGGGTCCCATTATTGGCGGCGCTGGAAGCGCACGTTGCAACTTGCACACGTTGCACGCTGAGATCACCCTCCGTAGCACACGTCTCAGCTTCGTAATCCAGAACCTTGTCCGGATCTCCGTTATCGTAGCATCCACGTTTTGATGCTTCATCTTGGTGTGGAAATGATGTACTATCATCTCCGTAAGACTGTGCCTGTGTGAGAGAATTATTGGCCTCCTCGCACTGTACGGCATGCACAATGCGGCATCAACTCTGCCATAAGCTCGCAGAACTCCATGGTCATCTATGTATGGTGCTAGTCCTCGAGTGTCGCTTCCACTGGCGACCACCTTGCCGTCTTCTATCGACCGCATCTCGTCTGGAAACGCTTCACGTTGTGACTGCCTGACCAGTAGGTTCTCCGCGGCTTCACACTCTGCTGCAGTGAGGCGGTACTCCACGAGCTCGCTTCTTCGGCCACGGCACCAGCGTGTGAACCTTAAGACCCAGGCTGTAGTCCTGAGTAACCGACTGTAGCTCGAGAATCTCTGCAAGGAAATACAAAAAAGTCGCTCGCACCAACTAGGTGCTCACTTGGCATTTCTTCTTCGTCGTTACCATCCGGATCTCTCTCAATTCCAGATTCAGGCTGTGGCCAGCTGCCCGCTGGCTGCCTCAAAATGCTGGTCCGCCTAGCCAACGTGACTTCTGACTGAGGTCCACGTGGCATTGCGAACGCGTTGCATCATCCGCCGCATTGTCGGCTGTTGGCACCCATCTCCATTGGGATACCTTCGTCGACTCCAAGATTTCCGCTATTCTATTGCCGACAAACTGCTTGTACCGGCGGTGGGTGCTGCCAATCCATCTTAGCACCGTCTTGGAGTCCGTCCATAATACGATTTCACCGATAGCTACACTGTGTTCCTTCTTGACAGTGTCCATCAGCCGAGTTCCAAGAACTGCTGCCTGCAGCTCCAGCCGTGGGATTGACATAGTTCTCATGGGCGCGCACTTCGTCTTGCCACATACGAAGCTCACCAGCACGTTGCCATCCTCATAGGTGATCCTCCAGTAGGCCACCGCCGCGAATGCAGACTGACTCGCATCCACAAAGACGTGCAGCTCTGTAGCCCGCACGAGTCCATGCCCGAAATAATGGCGAGGACTTCTTCGAAACTGTCCCACGGCGTCCATCTCTTTGCGCCAATTTAGAAATGCTCTGTATATCTCATCCGGAAGTGGTTCATCCCACTGGATCGTCTGCCTCCAAATCTCTCGTAGCAATAACTTGGCTGTTATCATGAGGCAACACAAGAATCCCAGGGGATCAAAGGTAGACATGACCAAGCTCAAATACTCCCTCTTGGTAGGGACTCGATCACCGTTCAATACGCTGCTTGGAACTCGATGAAACTTCACATTGAACCTGAAGTCGTCCGTGGCTGCCTGCCAACACATTCCCAGAATTTTTCTGCTCAGCCTCACCCCATCCGACAGTCACGCCTCGTCCTGGCGGACCTAGTGCAACCTCCACAATGGGTGAGCTGGATGAAAATTGGCAAAGCTCGAATCCAGCGTTCGCATGAATCTCCTTCACTCGGGTAGATACGGTGATAGCCTCGCTCTCGGTAGCGAAGCTGTCCACATAGTCATCCACGTAATGACAATCTATGATGGCTTTGACTGCTCTTGGATCCGAATGCCGAAACTGTTCAGCATTTACAGTCTTCACGTAATGCGCAGCGCTTGGCGAGCAGGCTGCTCCAAACGTCATTACAATCATCTCGTAGATGTCAGGATCCCTTTGGTCATCGCCATCTCTCCACAGAAAGCGTTGAGAGCATCTGTCTTCGGGTCAGATCAAAACTTGGTGGAACATCTCCTTGATGTCACCACAGACTCCAACGGTGCCTTCTCTAAAATGAAAGAGCACAGCTGGCAAGGGTTTATAATGTTGTGGCCCCTTGGCCAGTGCTGAATTTAGCGATGTTCCTCCGACCTTAGCTGCAGCATCAAAACCAGTCGAATCTTTTCCCGGTTTGTTCGGGTTTTCAACTCCGAAGTGTGGTAGATACCATAGCCGGTCGCTCTCCACTGCGACCTCATGAGGCTTCAACCGGCGAGCGTATCCTTTTTAGACACGTAATCATTGATGATCCTGGTGTATTCCTGCGCAAACTGCCCGTTGCGCTTCATCTTCTTCTCGACATTGACCAACCGCTTGTACGCCATGTCATAACTTTGTGGCAGCACAATGTGGTCATCCTTCCATAGTAAACCTGTCTGGTAACGTTGCTCCACTCTCTCTGTGGTATCTTCCAGTATCTTCTGTGCCCGCACGTCGTCGCTACCGGCGACCGGCTGCGCTGGCTTCACACCAAAGTTCTCGACGTCAAAGTACTCCTCCACAATCCTCTGAATATTGTCGTCCAATGACACGGAAAGGAGGCAAGAGCTCGGCGAAGGCGTAGTTGATTGTCCACTTGTCGGCCCGAAGACAACCCAGCCCAGCTCGGTTGCGGCCGCATACGGTCCCTGTCTGGCAAAACCGTCTCGTCTGAAGTGGAAATCCCAGGTGTCCGTGATCCAGTCCAATTAGCAATTTGGGCACCACATTGGTGTAGGGGCCTCATTGGCAGGCGGGCATCCTTATGCACGCCTTGGACGTCTCATCGGCAGGCTCAGGTTCGAAACGGAATACACGTTTCGCAACGCATGGCGAACTGGCTTGCCTGCTCCGCTGATTTGCAGACTTACCACGTTGGTAGGCTCCCAGGTGGATCTACCTCCAAACCACTGGATATTAAGATGTCGTCGCTCGCCCTGCACGCCCAGATCCTTCCTAAGGTCGTCGTCGATCATCGTAACAGATGAACCTTCGTCCAGGAGTGCGTATGTATCAACCCGACGATCTGCTCCGTACAGCGTTACTGGCAATATACGAAACAGCAGGCGACCACGTTCTGCGTCAACACAACTTAAAATCCTCTGTATGGGCGCTGCCGCTGCCTGCGGCGTTCCTCTGCCCTGGACTGGTACATCCGCTGCCTGCGGAGCACCTCTGTCCCGGCTACGTCTTGAAAGTGCTGACTGTTGGTCTCGCTGCTTGTAGCTTCTGTCACTGGCTCGTTGCGGCGATCTTCTGCGCTGGTCGTGCGCACCATGTAGCAAACGATGATGTCCTTTCCGGCATCCGTTGAATTCGCACTCGCCATGCGTGTTGCAGGATCTAGTCATGTGACCACTTCGTAGGCATGAGAAGCATAGTCGATGCCTCCTCACATGCCTCCACCTATCAGGTGGCGAAGCTCCGTTAAACTCGTCACAGCCCTTAACTGCATGTTGTCCTCCACAGATTGGACAACGTCTAAGACGAGAGTCTTGTTGCTCGTCTCGGTATTGGCCGATGCTTGCATGCAGTAGTCGACGCCTTGGTTCTTTCCCTTCGACGTCCATTATAGTGCACACGACGTTGGCATATTCCGTCAACCACGAGTTGAAATGTACAATGGTTGGAAAAGGTATGATCGACGAAGCATGCCTTGCCCACTCCACTCGTTTGCTTGTGGGGAGCTTGGCCACAAGGTCTTCCATGAGTGTTGGGTTTGCCAAGTGCTGATCTGCCTTCGCCGATTGATGTTCTCCGCCTCAATCAGGAAACTCACCAGTACGTGATCCCTTGGCGCCACCTCCTTCAATGTGTGGCGCAGGACCCTCTTGACGCACTGCACCATTCGCTCCCAGGCTCCTCCTTCAGATGGATTCACTGGGCAATTGAATACCCACTCGATGCCTCTTCCTGATAGCACATCTTGAATCCTTTCAGTCTCGAACACGTCACCAAAGCGTTGGCCTCCCTGTCAGCTCCAACGAAGTTCTTGCCGTTGTCGCTGCGCAGCTTATGTACTGGCCCTCGACGACAGACGAAATTACGGATCGCAATTATACAAGAATCCGTCGTCAGATCATGCGCCAATTCCAAGTGAATCGCCCTGGTCGTCAAGCATGTGAACAGGGCGACCCATCGCTTCTCCTTGTGTCGTGACACTGTCACCAACAGTGGCCCAAAATAGTCCAGTCCAGTATTCTTGAACGGCTGAACCATTGGCCTCCAGGCGATCTTCCGGCAGGGGTCCCATTATTGGCGGCGCTAGAAGCGCACGTTGCAACTTGCACACGTTGCACGCTGAGATCACCCTCCGTAGCACACGTCTCAGCTTCGTAATCCAGAACCTTGTCCGGATCTCCGTTATCGTAGCATCCACGTTTTGATGCTTCATCTTGGTGTGGAAATGATGTACTATCATCTCCGTAAGACTGTGCCTGTGTGAGAGAATTATTGGCCTCCTCGCACTGTACGGCATGCACAATGCGGCATCAACTCTGCCAAAAGCTCGCAGAACTCCATGGTCATCTATGTATGGTGCTAGTCCTCGAGTGTCGCTTCCACTGGCGACCACCTTGCCGTCTTCTATCGACCGCATCTCGTCTGGAAACGCTTCACGTTGTGACTGCCTGACCAGTAGGTTCTCCGCGGCTTCACACTCTGCTGCAGTGAGGCGGTACTCCACGAGCTCGCTTCTTCGGCCACGGCACCAGCGTGTGAACCTTAAGACCCAGGCTGTAGTCCTGAGTAACCGACTGTAGCTCGAGAATCTCTGCAAGGAAATATTAAAAGTCGCTCGCACCAACTAGGTGCTCACTTGGCATTTCTTCTTCGTCGTTACCATCCGGATCTCTCTCAATTCCAGATTCAGGCTGTGGCCAGCTGCCCGCTGGCTGCCTCAAAATGCTGGTCCGCCTAGCCAACGTGACTTCTGACTGAGGTCCACGTGGCATTGCGAACGCGTTGCATCATCCGCCGCATTGTCGGCTGTTGGCACCCATCTCCATTGGGATACCTTCGTCGACTCCAAGATTTCCGCTATTCTATTGCCGACAAACTGCTTGTACCGGCGGTGGGTGCTGCCAATCCATCTTAGCACCGTCTTGGAGTCCGTCCATAATACGATTTCACCGATAGCTACACTGTGTTCCTTCTTGACAGTGTCCATCAGCCGAGTTCCAAGAACTGCTGCCTGCAGCTCCAGCCGTGGGATTGACATAGTTCTCATGGGCGCGCACTTCGTCTTGCCACATACGAAGCTCACCAGCACGTTGCCATCCTCATAGGTGATCCTCCAGTAGGCCACCGCCGCGAATGCAGACTGACTCGCATCCACAAAGACGTGCAGCTCTGTAGCCCGCACGAGTCCATGCCCGAAATAATGGCGAGGACTTCGAAACTGTCCCACGGCGTCCATCTCTTTGCGCCAATTTAGAAATTCTCTGTATATCTCATCCGGAAGTGGTTCATCCCACTGGATCGTCTGCCTCCAAATCTCTCGTAGCAATAACTTGGCTGTTATCATGAGGCAACACAAGAATCCCAGGGGATCAAAGGTAGACATGACCAAGCTCAAATACTCCCTCTTGGTAGGGACTCGATCACCGTTCAATACGCTGCTTGGAACTCGATGAAACTTCACATTGAACCTGAAGTCGTCCGTGGCTGCCTGCCAACACATTCCCAGAATTTTCTGCTCAGCCTCACCCCATCCGACAGTCACGCCTCGTCCTGGCGGACCTAGTGCAGCCTCCACAATGGGTGAGCTGGATGAAAATTGGCAAAGCTCGAATCCAGCGTTCGCATGAATCTCCTTCACTCGGGTAGATACGGTGATAGCCTCGCTCTCGGTAGCGAAGCTGTCCACATAGTCATCCACGTAATGACAATCTATGATGGCTTTGACTGCTCTTGGATCCGAATGCCGAAACTGTTCAGCATTTACAGTCTTCACGTAATGCGCAGCGCTTGGCGAGCAGGCTGCTCCAAACGTCATTACAATCATCTCGTAGATGTCAGGATCCCTTTGGTCATCGCCATCTCTCCACAGAAAGCGTTGAGAGCATCTGTCTTCGGGTCAGATCAAAACTTGGTGGAACATCTCCTTGATGTCACCACAGACTCCAACGGCGCCTTCTCTAAAATGAAAGAGCACAGCTGGCAAGGGTTTATAATGTTGTGGCCCCTTGGCCAGTGCTGAATTTAGCGATGTTCCTCCGACCTTAGCTGCAGCATCAAAACCAGTCGAATCTTTTCCCGGTTTGTTCGGGTTTTCAACTCCGAAGTGTGGTAGATACCATAGCCGGTCGCTCTCCACTGCGACCTCATGAGGCTTCAACCGGCGAGCGTATCCTTTAGACACGTAATCATTGATGATCCTGGTGTATTCCTGCGCAAACTGCCCGTTGCGCTTCATCTTCTTCTCGACATTGACCAACCGCTTGTACGCCATGTCATAACTTTGTGGCAGCACAATGTGGTCATCCTTCCATAGTAAACCTGTCTGGTAACGTTGCTCCACTCTCTGTGGTATCTTCCAGTATCTTCTGTGCCCGCACGTCGTCGCTACCGGCGACCGGCTGCGCTGGCTTCACACCAAAGTTCTCGACGTCAAAGTACTCCTCCACAATCCTCTGAATATTGTCGTCCAATGACACGGAAAGGAGGCAAGAGCTCGGCGAAGGCGTAGTTGATTGTCCACTTGTCGGCCCGAAGACAACCCAGCCCAGCTCGGTTGCGGCCGCATACGGTCCCTGTCTGGCAAAACCGTCTCGTCTGAAGTGGAAATCCCAGGTGTCCGTGATCCAGTCAATTAGCAATTTGGGCACCACATTGGTGTAGGGGCCTCATTGGCAGGCGGGCATCCTTATGCACGCCTTGGACGTCTCGTCGGTTTAGAGTCTGCATCGGCAGGCTCAGGTTCGAAACGGAATACACGTTTCGCAACGCATGGCGAACTGGCTTGCCTGCTCCGCTGATTTGCAGACTTACCACGTTGGTAGGCCCCAGGTGGATCTACCTCCCAAACCACTGGATATTAAGATGTCGTCGCTCGCCCTGCACGCCCAGATCCTTCCTAAGGTCGTCGTCGATCATCGTAACAGATGAACCTTCGTCCAGGAGTGCGTATGTATCAACCCGACGATCTGCTCCGTACAGCGTTACTGGCAATATACAAAACAGCAGGCGACCACGTTCTGCGTCAACACAACTTAAAATCCTCTGTATGGGCGCTGCCGCTGCCTGCGGCGTTCCTCTGTTCTGACTGGTACATCCGCTGCCTGCGGAGCACCTCTGTCCCGGCTACGTCTTGAAAGTGCTGACTGTTGGTCTCGCTGCTTGTAGCTTCTGTCACTGGCTCGTTGCGGCGATCTTCTGCGCTGGTCGTCCGCACCATGTAGCAAAACGATGATGTCCTTTCCGGCATCCGTTGAATCCGCACTCGCCATGCGTGTTGCAGGATCTAGTCATGTGACCACTTCGTAGGCATGAGAAGCATAGTCGATGCCTCCTCACATGCCTCCACCTATCAGGTGGCGAAGCTCCGTTAAACTCGTCACAGCCCTTAACTGCATGTTGTCCTCCACAGATTGGACAACGTCTAAGACGAGAGTCTTGTTGCTCGTCTCGGTCTTGGCCGATGCTTGCATGCAGTAGTCGACGCCTTGGTTCTTTCCCTTCGACGTCCATTATAGTGCACACGACGTTGGCATATTCCGTCAACCACGAGTTGAAATGTACAATGGTTGGAAAAGGTATGATCGACGAAGCATGCCTTGCCCACTCCACTCGTTTGCTTGTGGGGAGCTTGGCCACAAGGTCTTCCATGAGTGTTGGGTTTGCCAAGTGCTGATCTGCCTTCGCCGATTGCAGGAATGCTGTGAGATTGCTCACACGGGTTGCGAAGGGATCAATCCTTCCTATGTTGTGCTCCGAAATATGAGGCACTTCTCGAATCCCGTTCAGCTGGCTGCGTATGAGCTGTTCTGGTCGGCCATACCTGAAGCGCAGCTGCTCCACCACTGCGCTGACGTTGCTTGTGGATCAGAAGCGACTTGACCGTCTCCCGGGCTTTCGTCCTTCAGCGCCTTCATGAAGCGCTGGTTATTTTCAAGCGCCGTACAGTTGTACGCTTGGGTGGTCTCCGTAAACGCAGCAAGGAACATCGGCCAATCCTCCGGCTGACCACCGAATGATGGCAGATCGGGAAGCTTACGTGGGATGTAGGTTCCACTATTCCCGGTCGGCGTCGGCCAGGCATAGGACCCAGCCAGTGGCGTCGGCGTTATGATGTTCTGGGGCCCTACACCCGACGGCACGATTCCATGCGCTGTCTGCGCGATGCTGGTTGCGCAAAATGGCGTCGAATAGCTGTTGCTCATAAGCAACGCTGGTCCGTTACATGATGCTGCCTGCATACATGCCGTCCCGGTCACACCGACCCCGTTATGTGGGGTCCGATCGCCACCCATGGAAAATGGCGGATCGCTCCAACATGGCGTCAATACCGACACCTCACTATTCACCCCGACAGCGCTCGGTATTACGGTATCGGGTGCCGTAGTCACATGGTTCCGTGTTCTTACCGCTTCCAGCTCCTCCTCCAGCGCTGCAATTCTCTCCCAGAGATTCAGCATTAGAGTTTGCTGGTCCTGACCTGGTATGGAAACTTCAGCTGTGGTCGTAGTGCTTCCAGGTTGGGAGGCTACTACAGGTGCAGCAGTGGGTCTGGCTAGGAATCAGCGGCGCTGATGCAACTGTTGTTTTCGGCTTCGGCGACCTGTTTCCTGCACCACTACTTCCAGGTTGGGAAGATGCACTCATTGTGGGGGTCGTTTGTCCTTCATTTAACCTGCTACTTCGCCTGGGGAGAATGTTGCATCTTTATTCTGCCCAGAACTCCACTATAATCGACGCTGTCTGCGTCTACTCTTGGGCGCTGTCTGCGGCCCGTCTAACCCACGCTGTCCGCGTGTCGGCAACTCTATAATTGAGGTGGCTGACCGCCCGTACTCAACGCAAGTTGCTGCTGCACTCGACTTATCCAAGCGGTGCGAATAAAAGATAATGTCACTGGTCCCCTGGAGTTGCCTTTAAACGGCCCATTAATCCTCGAGAGGCAGGTTCATTGTAAGTCGAGCGTTTTATTCTAGAGATGAATTCATGATATAACCTTATTTTCTATATATATAATGCTTCTTACTGCAGTATCTCCTCCTGCTTGACCACGCGACAATAGAGAAAGAGAAGCTTAAAAATATGGCGGCAATTTTGGCCGAAAAGTATGCCCGTTCAGTACGGGGCTAAAAATCCATAACATTTAAAATAATACTAGATACAAATTAACTATCGATTAACGTCCCGCGACAAGGGTGATGCAGCAGTGCTGGTATCAACAAAGAATTGTGATAGATTTGAAAATAAAAATACCAAAACGGACTTTTTCTCTTTGAGAAAATAAGACACCTAAAAATTGAAGGGATTAAAGAGATTGTTTCTCTCGCACCCACTCTATATAAAAATATATTTTTCCAACTACAACGACGCAAATTCACTGGTGAAGAATGAGGCTATGCAAAAAAAAAAATGAATATTGTGGCTTTTATTCCACGGAACTATGTGGTATCTTTTGGAATAATAAAAGGTGTTCCAATTGGTTTTTCCGAGGATGAAATCAAAAGAAATATTAGTTCAAGCATCATCATCAAATCGTGTGAAAGATTTACAAGGAAAAAAAAAATTTTGATAGAAGACAAGAGCTCAGGGGTCAGGTTTATACCGACTGAGACGGTAAAAATTGGTTTTGAGGGTGCCGATATTCCGGAAAAATATAATATATACCGATAGTGCGTCAGTGCTTTAATTGTGGAAGGATTGGTCACACATCGGCCAGATGTAAATCAGCAAGACGGTGCTACAAATGTGGAGTTGGTGAATGCAATGGAACGTGCACGGTTCTTAAGTGCATCTTATGTAACAGTAAAAATCATACAGCCAGGGACAGACAAATTTGCCCAGTATGGGAAAAAAGAAAATGATATAAATAAGATTATGTCAATAAAGAAAATAGCGCGCAAAAAGAAGTACTAAATAATTATTCAGTTCACCAAAATTATTCACAAATAGACCATTATGATACAAATTTTCCTAAGTTAGACAAAACTGAGGAAAACTGAGGTGCATCTTATGTAACAGTAAAAATCATACAGCCAGGGACAGACAAATTTGCCCAGTATGGGAAAAAGAAAATGATATAAATAAGATTATGTCAATAAAGAAAATAGAAAAGCAAAGAAGTACTAAACAATTATTCAGTTCACCAAAATTATTCACAAATAGACCATTGATAGACCATGATACAAATTTTCCTAGGTTAGACAAAACTGAGGATAATGTACAAAACAAAAACCTCAAAGCAAATGAAGTACTTAAAAGCATAGCTATGCTAGCAGGGTAATTCTACCATCCGACCATCCCCATACAAGAACCACACTTTCAGCTAGATGCTTACACTAATGACACCAGCGACCATATACCGGTCATAGGAAATCAGAAGACAGAAGAAACCAAATTTAGTTTTCAGCAGTTCATAGGCATGCTGGCGCATTTTAGTCAAAATAGTGGTGTGTGCAGTTTGTTCAAAAATCATAACAGCAATAATTTTAATACCACTAAATTACCACAAAGGAAATATGGGATGTCAACAGAGAAAAATAAAAATTATAGAGTCTCGACATGAATATGAAGGTGCTACAGCATAATATTCAGTCGATCAAGGCCAACAAAAACGACCTAGAATTTTATCTAAATAAAGGAGATTATAGCATTGCCATTTTGGCTGAAGTATTTTCTCATGATCTAAGTTGTAGGAAAATAGCAAATTTCGAACTGATAGAAAAATATAGGGAAGATGGCTATGGAGGTGTAGCGATAGCATACAGAAAGGACCTCAAAATGAAAAAGTACTTTACAACTCAGATCAGGACATAGTAATTACAAGTACCAACTATAAAACGAGAAAGAACGTACGGAGTCGCTTCGAACGCGACTCTACTTTTATACCCGTACTCAGTGATTTATGTGGAATTTTAAAATGTTTTATCAGTTTTACATTTTACATTTTTTGCTACATCTGTCATCGACATCTACATCTACATAATCTAAATCAGTTCTCACAACAACACACGTACACTGCACGAGGCAGCATGTTTGAGCGTGAGTGTGTGTGTGTGAGAGAATCTGCAGCCACAATCAACCCCAATAAATGACTTACGTTGCACGGAGAGGGGGAAATTGCTTCTGAAAATTCTTTTTGATCATTGTGGCTACAATAATATTCCGATCTGAACCAAATTCGGGAATCTGGTAGATATGGTTTTCTACGATACTGCATTTTTTGTTTTTTCTATCTTCAAAATTGTGGATTTTCGTCTTTTAGGTGGCGGAAGGGGGCGGGGCGAAATATTGAAATACACTTGTTCAGGTTTGGTATCACAGGAGTCTTGGCCAAAAGTTTGGTTGCTCTAGCTCTTATAGTCTCTGAGATCCAGAGAAACCAAATCTACTCGATTTTGTGTGAGTGCGAAAGAGAGGGAGCGAAGTTTTTTCGTATGTTTTTCTCTATTGTGACTATATTAATGATCAGATCCGATTCAAATTTGGGCCCCTGATACATTTGGTCTTTCTTTATGATTCTGCATTTTTCTGCTTTCTTCTAAATTGTGGACGCCACAGATGTGCGCTCTTTGTGGGGGCGGAAGTGGGCGGAGCGAAATTTTGAAACACTTTTCTAGGAGTGGGATATCACATCAGTCTGAAAAATTTGATTGGTCTAGCTATAATAGCCTTCGAGCAATGAGTGAAAAACAAGACGGACGGACAGACGGACGGACAGACATGGCTATCTCGACTCGGCTATTGATGCTGATCAAGAATATATATACTTTATGGGGTCGAAAACGCTCCTCCTTCTGTGTGTTACACACATCCACTTTTACCACAAATACAATATACCCTTTTAATCTTCGAGTACGGGTATAAAAAGTAATCTTACTATCTCTTCCATTTACTTTGAACCAGCGACACCCATTGAAATCTTTAAGCAAGCTATTGACAATCTTCTGGAAAAAATTAGACCCTTTTTGAAAGGGTAATTGTGGCGGGGACTTTAATGCCAGACATAAGGGTTTTGGCGACACAACAAACACTGGAAAAGGGCCTTTTACAGGAAGCTATGAATAATGCAGGTTATTGTCTTGCAAACGATAGTAGCATCACGTTTAGGAGAAATATAGATTCAACTGCAGGATCTGTTTTGGACCTAACTTTTGTAACGGGTATAAATGTTGTAAAATGAAACTGTGAGAAACTGTTTCTTGGAGGAGTCATCACCATCCTATAAGTTTTGAGCTGACCGGTGGGGAAAAAAGCTGAAAAAGTTTCTAGCCAAAAACAAGCTAATTAAAAATTTGGAGAAACTAAACATTAGAGGAAACATAGGAGATCTACCCAAACTTATGCAACATGAAATCAATGCAGCCCCTTATGAGGTTGGAAATAGATGGCCGAAGCTATGGTGGGACGAGAAGTCAGCAAACATGTTCGACGAGTTCTCCGAGGCCAAAAAAAGCATGCTCGGAGCTTCAAAATTATTGTATGGCAGTTGATCTCAAAAGCAAATGGAAGAAGGCAGTCAAAATAGCAAAGAGAACCAGCTATGCTAGAAAAATAACTGAGCTCAATTACGAGGGAAGCCTGAGATTTCTGGCTAACCTTAAAAAATTGCACACAGAGCCTCAAGAGCAATCTGATAAAGAAAAGGCTGGGACATATCTAGAATGGCTAAAAGATCAAGTTCCTCCTGAAGCTAGAAACATAAACGCCACAACGTATGCAATAAGCAAAAATGAAAATCCGAATTTTTTAGACTGGAAGATCTGGAAATAGTTCTGGGACGAAACAAAAAAAACAGCGGGGGTTTTGATAGGATCACATATGAAATGCTCAATGCATTAAACAGGGAGGCCAAGACAGAGTTGGTCAAATTCTATAATCAAAAATTGAAAATTGTGACGTACCAGCTGAGTGGAGGACGATAAAAAAAAAAATGACATAAAACATTTTCGGCCAATATCCTTAATTTCGGTCCTGGCCAAAACGGTCAATGCCATAATAAAAGATAAGTTGGAAAAATATATACAAGACAACAAAATTTTACCATATACATAGGTCTTATGCGTATCAGAAGAACAAATCAGCGGCTATGTGCATAAATGATGTAATAAATGAGGTAGCAGCTAGGAAAAAAAAACAAGGAGCAGGTTGTAGTAGCGGCTGTTGACATAAATAACGCATACAACTGTGTAAATTTGAATTTTTGAAGATGCTACTAGAAAAAGATAGTTTTCCAAAGATGTATATCGATTGATAATTAGTTTCATGTCCATAAGGATGCTTAGACTTGGAGAAGCAGTTGAAGAGGTCCTGGGAGGATTACCTCAAGGATCCTGTCTGTCACCACTGCTTTTCAATGTGTACACCAAAAGACTGCGTCAGGTTGGAGACTGCAAGACGAAAATCATGCAATTTGCTGACGACTTTATTTTTGGTGTCACATTGTTATGACTTTGTTGCAGCTTTTTAAACTTGAAAACAAATTGAACGATTTTAACCTTTTATGTGGTGACCTGGGTTTTAGCTTTAACCCTAGCAAATCTGCAGTCATGTACATGGGAAAAGAAAAATGGAAGGACTCTAAACATAGAAGTAAATAATGTTCAAATACCAGTACAAAAAAACGTATTATTTTTAGGTAGACTAATAAGCTCCAATACTGTTATTGGTCATATCAAAATGGTTAAAGATGCAACCAGGAAAAGTAACCGGTTGTTACAATTAGCGACAAACCATAAAATCGGGACTGAAACCAAAGACTAGTGTAAATATTTTTTAAAACCGTTATAAGAAGTAAGCAAGAATATGCGATCACCAGCTTTTCGGACATGGGAGCTGGGGCTAAGAAAGACTTGAAATTGCACAGGCTGGAGTGCTGAGGAGATGTGTAGGTGTGCCTCCAGACACAAGTAAGCATGAAATTTTTGTGTTGGCAGTTATATTGCCACCAAATGGCTTACGGCCAAAGAATTATTCAAGGTCAACTAAATCCCAGGATGTTCGAAAGAATTAGACAATCAAAAGCAAAAACGAGCTACACTTGTACCTTAGAAGAGATTAAAACTTTCTTTTGATAATAAGCTGTGATAATTTTAAGTATTGTAATAAGATTAATGTTAGAGAAAAATCAATAGGGAAAAATAAAGAAGAATACTCGGGGGAGGAAATTAGAGCTAGATTCACAGAAATCCTCGAAAGGTATATAAAAGAAGGCTGGAATGTTCTGTCCACTGATGCGTCAGTCATGCAGGACAGGTGTGGCATAGGTATAGTAGAGTTACCCAGTGATAATATCCACAAATACAAAATTGAAACTAGGCTATCATCAGTAGGGGCAGAACTATTAGGGATTAAGAAGGCTAGTGAGATATGTGTTAAAAAGGGATACAAAAAAGCTGTGATTGCATGTGGCGGATTAGAAGCGACAAAACTCGTAGATCATAAGCAACCTGACTCATACATAGTAAGAGATATACACAATATAATAGACATATCGAGTGTACAACCACTTGACATATTATGGATTCCAGGGAACAAAGGAGTGCCTATAAATGAAAAAGCAGATAGAGCAGCAAAGAGTGCTACAAGTGAAGGGAAAATATTTATGTAAAATTCAGTGTTAAAGAAGCTTTAAGGGAAATTAAAAACTCCTTGGAGCAAAAGTGGAATGAGGAGTATCAACTTAAATGCAGAAACAGGTGTACCAGTTTGAAAGAAATTTTTCCCAACATACCAAAAAGACCATGGCACTATAACTTAAAATGGAATGCAAGAAGCATAAAAAGACAATCAACAGACTGATGACAGGACACACGTATGACAAATCTTTTTATACAAAATTAAAGTGATAGAGTCTGATCTGTGTGAGACATGTAATGTTACAGAAGGTGCAGAGCACCTGATTTTCAAATGCCAAAAAAAACTTAGCCGTCTCAGCGGTAAGTATCGAATTTTTAAATACTATAAAGATTTAAAGGAGCTATTAATTAAAAAAGAGCCACACCATCTCAGAGAACTGGCACAATTTATAAGAATAGCCAATCTGGATCTCTAAACCATTTGTTTGTTTATCATTTTACTAAAGTAGAGTAATACAAGTTAAATTTTCAATTCAATACAGGAAATCGACTGTAACTTAAAAAAAAAAAAAAACCGCCTGTCAAGCTTGCTGATAGGAAGTCTGTGCAGGCTAAAACTTTCTGTATGCAGTAAAATTAAAAAAAAAAAAAAATTATCAATTTGTTGTCAAATATACCACCTGGAGAGAAACCTTGGGACCGTCAACGTCTTCATCTAGACAACGATAGACAAGCTACGATTGACAATTATCGATAGACACGCAATCGACGAGTGTATGTCTTGCACATACATACATACATCTCAATAATTCAGTATCTGATCAATGTGGCAAAAGTAGCTGCGATCAACCCACAGTCATCCATGCGATGATTTAATCTCAAAAAAAAAAAACAAAAAATTGTTTGATCTCAACCAATCCGAGTCGATCCGATTATTGCCTTCCAGCTAGCTCGAGGCCTTTTTGTCTGCCAGTTCGTATTTGGGTTATAGTTCCGAAAGAAGCTTTGGACGGCAAACAACTTTGCCTGTGACCTCTTCCAACCGGCTACGCACCTCGTCCGGCTCCGGAACTACTCCGACACAGCCAATCAAGGCATCCCTCACTCCAAGAGCAGCCAGTAGCAGGCCTGCTACAAGGACAAAATCGGTTCTATATCCGTCTCCGGTCACCCTTGAGCTTCCAGCGGTGACCAAACAAGATCCGAAACGCTTCGTCAGTATCCCCGCCACCTCTGTCGCCGCCATTGGTCGACTATCTCATCTGGCAGAGCGCATCACTTCCGCCACATCCGCCCCTCTGAACGAGGTCCGCCGAGGCCAAATCCTCAGAATGTTGATGGACGTCGGGGCCGAGTACAAGGCCTGCTCTGCAGTGATGACTGACGAGGATCCAGAAATCCAAGCGGTTATCCGTGAGACATACGGCGAATGCTATGGGGTATTTGAGCAGTGTCTTAGTGACCTCAATGCCCAGCTGGCCCCCTCCGCAGTCTTTGCTTCTTCACAGCCAGTCCAACAGGGCGGCTGTCGACTGCATCCCGTCAATATTGACGTTTTCTCAGGGGACTACGTCCGCTGGCCCACATTCCGGGATCTGTTTACTGCGGTCATGATTAACAATCCAAAATTATCTCCGGTAGAGAAATTGTACTACCTCACCGAGAAGACCAGGGGCGATCTAAAGGCCATTGTAGAAAAATTCCCACTTACAAATGACGGTTTCGAATCCGCCTGGTTGGCTCTCCGCAGCCGATATGAGAATAATCGGCTTCTGGTGACCAATCAAATCAACATCCTCTTCTTCTCGCCCCGCATTACTTCCGAGTGCAGTCGTGCTTTGAAGGAAACAAGGGTCTCTTTCAAGAACCAAGTGAGTCCGAAGAAGAGGACGTGTGACCTCTGTTCCAAGGAGAATCACACGATCCGACTATGTTCGCGCTTTCTCAGTATGTCTGCTGATGCACGTTCCACGAAGCTCTCGTTAAATTCGGATATCCAACTGAAGAAGCTTTTTCAATTCTGGGGAGGTGGAGGACCTTCCGAGGAGACCGACGAGCGAGTGCGATTCAGTGTGCGAAGAAACTCTCCGTACCACTAAATGAACCCCCGATGGGAGATACGTTGTTACTCTCCCTTTCAAGTGTCCAGAAAATGTTGAGCTAGGGCCACTCCAGAGGCGCGGCACAGGTCCTTAGCAACGAGCAGCGGCTGCAGCGGAATTTGCCGCTCAAAAAGCACTACAACGCCGTTTTTCAACAATATTTAGAGCTAGGCCACATGACTGCGGTTAGACCTAGTCATGATTCCAGCCATTACTACCTTCCACATCGCGTCTCAACGTGCCTATGGGGCAGCGATCTAGATCCGAGTTGAGCGGCCGCAGGGCATCGTGTGTACCCTTCTCGCAGCCAAAACCCGCGTGGCCGCCGTGAAAACAGTCTCGTTGCCTCGACTCGAACTGTACGGAGCTGTCCTTCTGACAACTCTCCGCGGCCATCCTTCCCCGGAGGCCACTCGACACCAGCCAGGTGTGTCCTTCTGGACTGATTCCACCATTGTGTTGGCCATGCTGATCAGGCCGGCATGTGATTGGACCACGTTTGGGGGCAATCGAGTCGCCAAAATCAATCGCTGTTGGCCCAGTGAACGATGGAGCCACTTTCGATCCGAGGACAATCCGGCTGACATTGCCAGTCGAGGGCTCGGACCCACTGACCTGGTCGGAAATGACATGTGGTGGCATGGCCCTGCGTGGTTGCGTGTTCCGTAGTCGGAGTGGCCACGTTCACGGGACTCAGTCCTTGAGACCGACTTGGAGAATCGAGCCGCCAAGGTGCACCATGCCACCGACAGCGCCTCGGATATCATCAGCCGATTCTCCGAATTCGGACGTGCTCTGTGCATGATCGCCAACGTTCGGCGGTTCGTCCGGCGCGTTAGAGGGCAAGCAACGCCAGCCCATGTCTCCAAGGAGCTAAACAGTATGTAGGTCGCTGCAGCTCTCCAAGCTGTCACCATAACGACCCAACGCGTGCATTATACGGCGGAGCATCGGTGCCTTGTAAACAAGCAGCCACCCTGACTACGAGCTCTCTTCAGAATCTTAATCCGTTCCTGGAAAGAACGGAGTCATGCGGGCATGTGGCCGAGTCCATGGCGTCCAATCCTGTTGCCACCCGCATGTCTTCTGGTTCGCCTGCTGGTTCGATTCACCCATCACATAGCCCTACATGGTGGGAACCAGCTGGTCATCCGCCTTCTCCGGGCAACATACTGGATCCCTCGACTACGTTACGTCGTGAGGGCAGTGATCCACTCCTTTAAGGTTTGCGTTCGCATCTCAAAGGGGTATGTGTGCGTGTTCGTCTGTTTTGCCACGAAGGCCACGACAGTTGCACAAGCGTAACAAATGGCAGCGTCCGACAAGAGACTTCGAGGTTGGAGATCTCGTGGTGATCAAGGAGGAGAACATCCCCTTTCATGAATGGCGTCTCGGCCGTGTTCAGAGCGCGTATCCTGGAACCGATGAAAGGGTCCGTGTGGTAGACCTACTCACGGCCCGCGGCCTTATGAATAGACCGATCACGAAAATGGTTCTTCTGCCTATGGAATCGGAAGTCCATTCCACCTACTCTCGCGTAGGCTCTGATCCATAATAATCCGTATTTGGTTTAGGATTAAGTCCAGCTTAATTCTCCGTATCTCCTAAGTAATTCCAAGATTTCACTGTTTGAGTCGTTGACAACCCGTGCCAGCACTTTAGTTATGCTTCCTTGACTCCTTTCTTTCCTCCTAGTATTGTTCCGGAATCCAGACATGGCCCCTCAACATTCCTCACGTTCCCAATCAAGCCGCAGCACAGTGGGGTGAGAGACCCCAAAAGTGACGATTAATTCAACCGTCCAAAAATTGGACCATGTTATAATTTTGTATTATGTATTTGATCAATAAAAGTACAATTCATTAACTTTTGAGTATTCCGTGGAGTATTTTTATTTTTTACATTATTTTATTTAAGTCAATTTTCCTAATATTCGGTTTTTTTACAACAAAAATAGCAATTTCATAAATTTTACGCTGAAATTTTTCCCTTATCTATTATATCCCATGGAGACTATATTCATGAAGAATAATAAGAATCGGTTTGCTATATTATATATCTGCCATAGAAACAACACGCTAAAAAATGCATGAAACTTTTTTTCTTTGAAATAAAAAACGGGTCATATATAATTAAAAGTTTATTAATATAAACAATTTGTATAAATAAGTAAATTTAAATAATACATATATACATTAATCAGACTCGATATCATTTTCGCTTTCTTCATTTTCATTTTTTATTGGATTATTATTATTATTATTATTGGATCTGAGCTTAAAAGAAAGAAAATTCCTTTCGGCAGCGCTTTGACGTTCTTGAATTAAAAGAAATCTTTGACTTTAGCCAATCCATATAGGTATTTACACTGTGTGTCCGACTTGATCTTATCCATCGAGACTTAAACCCACGGATGAAATCATTCATTTCGCGCTCGAATTCCGCTAAATCATCATCTGATGGCTTAACAATATTTCTCACGTGTTCAGATAAGATAGATAACTTGTCCGTATAATTTGTTTGGCCGCTGTCTTTCATTATATCGTAGAGTAGAAGGCGAGTAAATTCGATTGGATTTGCATGTTCTTAAATGTTGAAACAGAGATTCATTATATATTTTATTATATACCGGTTACAAAACAAACACCCTAGCTAAAGACCAGAAACACAATAAAAAGCGGTCTGTTTATTACACATTGAAGAGACACATATATTTTATATAATGACACAGTAAGACAATCACAATAACACGTTCACAGTTAATAAGAGTAATCTAGTACATACGCTGTACTTCGCTTTCCATTTCTTCGTAAACTATATTTAATAATAAAACTGAGCTTAAAGATGATCTTTTACTAATTAATTGCAATTGACAGACAGCTTACAGCTGCCCAAAACAACTCACCGAAACAGGTGACCAACACTCATAAAAAACAACTCTGTTTTGAGATTAACCGCCCAACTTTGAATTCAAATAACTCTCTTGGGGCAGAACGGGGCACAAAACCCCTTGGTGGACACTTAAGTTGATATGTGACATATAAATTAAAAAAAGAATGGTTACGTTTGAAGCAACTTTTGCCTATCTAAAAGAACAAAATACCTCTAATTTTACAGGTACTTTTTTATTAAAATTTTTTCCCAATATTTACTAAAAATTTTCGATTCAAACAAATTTACGAAAATTGTTAAGGATTCAAATTTAATGTTTCCATTTTCAAAAAAAAAAAATTGTATTCTATTTTTTTGCGTGAAATTCGTCATCAACAGTGACAAAAAATATAAATTTTTTCGTATTTCGAAAAACGAAAACACTAAGTTTCAACATTGACGTCACATTACAGGGTATCTATTAGACATAGAGACATAATTTTTTCACTCCCCAATGCAGAATTTAAATACTTTCACTTCATATTAATTTGATTCCGCAATTCCAAAATTTGTATTTTGAATTAATCGTCACTTTTGGGGTCTCTCACCCCAGTGTGCGCAGGTCGGGTCGTACACGGGCACGAGGTAATACCTCCTTCAAATGCCGAGTGTGTCCAGGAGTCCATCCTTTGAGGAATTGCCGGAAATTTATCCACATGAACGTCGAGCAAAGGCTCCGAGCCGTCTTGTTGCACACGTATTGTTCGAATTGCCTGGCTCACGCACATTCGGGCAAAGACTGCCGCAGTGGAGACCTGTGCAAGGTGTGCAACCGAAACCACCACACGCCGCTCCCCTGCCGGGACCACGGCGCCCCGCTGGCTGCTCTTCGGCATCGTCGCCTGCACCTCCGTCCTCCCGCGCCGAACGGCGCCCTCGTCTTCCGGTCAACCGCCCGGGCTAGGAACCCAGCCCTGACAGAAAACTTCTTGCTTCAGCACTGGAGCATTAACGTCCTTTCGACAGCACAGGTGGTTCTCGCGGTACAGCAGAAGACTCATATCACTAGTGCGCTGATCGATCCATGCACGCCGGTCAGCTGCATCGACGTCGAGGTGGCCAAGTAGCACAAGTTGCCAACCACCTGCATCGGGGACGAGAGGGTCTACACCGCCATAATCCGGGCTAAGACGGAAGATTTCCAATTGGAGGCCGTCCTCAAAATTGAGCCCAGCCTGCGCGCCGATCCGTCCACTAAGCGAAACCGTCCATGGCCAATGAACAGTTCCATAAGCCAACGACCATCTCGCTCGTCTTGGTAGCGTATCTGTATCCGAAGGTCATTTAATCTGGTTTCCGCCCCGCGAAGAGGGCCTTCCCGTGGCTCAAGGCACGGTGTTTGGGTGGATCGTGCCTGGTGCGTGCACGCAGACTTAAAAAAAATCTTTGCAATCCTTTGCAAGAGGGGGAGAATTTTCAGAGTGGGGACACCGCTCTTTGGGCATTCCAGCCACACCTCGCTGTTATCTATCCAGCTACGTAAGCGGTGGCCTTCGCTCTCGCCCTCATACGCAAGAGCATTTTTCCCCCCGGCGAAGCGCTCTCGCGCGTAAGTTCACCACGGTCATGCTCCCGCCCACGCTCACGCTCGCGCGCCGACACCCCTCGGCAGCTTGAGCGGAAATTATTATAATACGCTTCTTCAACCTAAGCGAAACGGTACCTTCCCTCGCGACCCTACGTACCTACGTATTGTACATACATTCAATCGAGAATAAACTGGAATTATGTATTGACAACTTTGGCTTCTCATTCAGACTTGGAATTAGACTTATTCTTACGAACTTTGAGATTCTGGACTGAGGGAACTCGTTGGACGCCTTACGCTTAAACACCTTCTATTTATAATTCAGAGATCTTCATTGATAAATAAATATCCCTTCATTAACTATAATTGCCTCCTAAACAACTAAAAATTGTGCAAACATTCGTTTTCTACGGGCCTCGATAGGGTTCCCAGTGCTGTTCTAAAACATTCTCTTTGTGTACCCCTCCTTTAACTCTTTAACCTATCTTTAGAGCTCGGAGACTTTCCCACCGTCTGGAAAGAATCATTCATTATTCGTATTCACAAGAAGGGGTCTCAATCTGAAGTTTCAATTATCGTGGCATCTCCAACTTATCTGCCATTCCAAAACTCTTTGAAAAAATTATAACTTCTCAGCTCAAACACTTTTTTCAATATTTTCTGAATCGCAGCATGAATTTGTGCACCTTTGTGCATGCGGGTTTTGCAAAGCAGTCTCAAACGTTGTTTACATTGACTTTAGTAAGGATTTTGATTCAGTAAATGATAATCTCCTCATCCAAAGCTTTATCTCCTAGGGTTTCCATCTAAACTTATTTTCTGGATTAGAGCCTATCTTTTGCAATCGTTCTCAGCGTGTTCGTTTTAATTCTCTCTCTCTCTCTAGGCCTGTTACGTCAGGGGTATTTCAAGGTAGCCATCTTGGCCCTCTGCTATTTAATTTGTTCATTAATGATCTTCCCCAAGCTTCAACGCATTCCCGAGTACTTATGTATGCGGACGATGTGAAGATGTGTTTTTCCTATTGCGACTCTTTTTCCCCGTTATTTTTACAATCTGATATCTACGCCCTTAACAATTGGTGCTTAATAAACTTGCTTCCTCTTAACATTTCTAAATGTAACGTCATGTCTTTCCATCGTATCAAGCCTTACCTATCAATAACTGTTCCTTGCAACGCCTCTTCAAAGTCACTGACTTTGGAATTATTGGGAATTATGTTTTCACCTAATCTGTGTTTGAACTCCCACATATCCGCTATTTCGAATAAAGCTAGAGGGGTCTTGGGCTTTATTAAAACCGAAACGCTGCGAGGAGCATGGAAGCAGCGAGGGGAAAAACTTTTTCCGAGCAACGCACGCCCAGCCTATATACTTTGTACACCGAGCGAGAATAAGGGACTGAGCCTCAAACCAAGACACAAGTCACAAGGATTCTCGATACGAGAACACAGGACAACGTCCACAGGGAGCAATGACTAGGATAACAGGGATCAACGGTTACAAGGACCATCGACCAGGATAATAAGGATAAGCAGCCGGGATAACAGGGATCAGGGAACATAACCGGGATCAGGATAACAAGGTAGTACTTTGGAAAATCAGCAAACCAACTTGAGTAACCAGACGAGCTGGGGACCGTGAACCCACCTGGATACATCTGTGTCAATCAGCCGCGAACGCGAATTGGATTAATCGCTATTTCTCTGCAGTAGAGTGACCAGGGGTGAAGGACCCAGACCCCACCTATGTATAGAGTGTAATACACTCTATGTACCCGATACATTAAGATACACTACACCCGTAAAAATACATTCATTAGTGCATAAGACTCACTACCTAAGTAACCTATTTAACCTAATTAAGTAACCTAAAATACAGTCAACCAGACCCAGATGCTGTCCAATTTCCGCGATGCTATTTCAGCAAAAGCGCGCTCACAAAACCCCAGCCACTAGTTCAGCTGCATAGCTGCATAACCCAACACTAGCCCAAAACTCATTCCCACACAGTAACCCACTGACCAAAACCCCACACCAAGCACTTCCTAGTTTTAAGACGGAACTGCGAACTCAGCAGCACCAGCTGCCGGCTTTAAATAGCGCGTGCCGCCGATCAATCGGGGTAGTTCAACCGCCAACAATCAGCCAACAGTGTCGGCAGTTCACCCAACGTCGCACCGTTAGGCAGCCTATCAGCCAACAATATCAGCAGTTCATCCGCCAACAATCAGCTCACGGTACTGGCAATTCACTCAACGTCACCGAAACTTCACAGCCCCCCACTGCTTCCACCACACGGTGACAAAGCGCCACTAGAGCTCTTCTTCCGGCCTTCTCACGGCCAAGCCCTCGCCCAAAGTTACAGCAATCTACAAATAGAGGTATAGACCCTGGACAGACTGAGCCTACCCCAGCCTGAGAAAGGTCCACTGTCGCCCGAGCATGGACTTTTTGGCAACTTTACGGCTAGTTCACGAAAAACCTTAATACGGGGCTACGTGGATAAAAGACCCACGGCCGCCGAGAAGGAGAGAAACAGAACAAATAACAGAACACACGAATCCAGTCGCAGTGCCCGAGTACCGAAAACAGTGATCAAGTGCCCAAAAATACCACAGAAACAACACAAACACCATGGAATCCTACGAAGAGGACTCAGGCAGCGAAATCCACACCGGAGAGAAAACCTCAATCCAGGCGTCAGCATCGGCTGGATTTACAAGCGCCGTCGAGAAGACCTGGAGGCCTTCGCCAAGGAATTTGGATTCAGCAGCGAAGGAACTATCGATGCGTAAGAACTTTGCAATACTAGTCGCCGGGCCACTCTCGCCGGGTACTTGGGTTCGCCTGGCAGAACTTTAGCCACAATACGCCAGACCAGCCGGACGCTCCAAGTCTCCGCTGCCCACCACCCCGGGACCATCAGACACGCAGAAACACGACCTAAAAGCCAGTTTACAAGTCCCCACAATCACTGAAAACGAGCCCCGATTACCCAGGCCGCCAACCACGGAAACTTGCCGCTCGCCCATGCAGCGAGCGGCATGGACGCACACATTGACGGTCCCGACTACAACCACATCGCATGCGCAACGGAACGCATCCGCGGATAGGGCAATCGGTTCAGCGGAGACAATGACCCAATATCGTTTCTGGAACTACTCGAGGAATGCGCCAGCTGCCTCGGGCCATGGCCGAGCTACTCACCGACCAAGCTTGCCGTTGGTACCGTACCAGCCAACTACAAGGTAGCACCTGGGGATACTTCCGTCAGGAGTTTCTGTCATATTTCCTGCCAGCACGGTATTTCGATCAACTGGACGACCAGATCCGGGGCCGCAAGCAAGCGGTGAGAGAACCGTTCAAAGATTACCTAATCGAGATACGGTTAACCGAAGGGAAGGTGACTCCTAACGGACGCCATTTTGGAGACCCCATTGGGACTCAGCAGACACACCCCGGAGACAGTAGTCAAATCCAACCAGAGCGACGAACCAGGACGTCGCCCATCGCATGCGCCCATTGCCAACCCACTCGCAGCCTGTCGCCGGTGTGGTCAAGCTGGACACGCCGCCTACGACTGCACCCACTCCTCGATCCTATTCTGCTGGGAATGTGAAACGCAGCACTCGGACCATCGACTGCTGCCGCCGAGCCACGCTGGAAAACGACACGCGTCTTCAACTGACACGGGATCAGCCGAAAACGACGCCTGCCGCGACTAAGCAACCCACTGCACGTGAACGACGGCGGGATAGCCAACCTGGCTCTGTCAGAGAGTTCACACAAATTCTCCTAGCGCACATCAAGCTGGGTCAACGAGAGGTCCACTCCTGGTCCTACCAAACATGCTGGGTCAAGTTATTGTCGGCATGGTTTTCCTATGTTCCATCGAAACGACGTTCCAATGCGGCACCATGCTGCTAAAACTACGAGATCACCGCACCACCAAAACCAACCACAGCGAAAGCGAAGCACCGGCCCACAACGGAAAACACGAATACGAAACAAGCACAGGCCTTTGCTGAGCACCCGCGTGCTAAGCCAACCACAGGGAACACACATCCCACACAAACCACAAGGATCTCACACATGAGACAAGCACAAAAGCTCCTGGAGCTCGACACAGGAAGCCCAGGACCAAATCAAACTACGGGGCACACGCATCTCGAGCCCACCACGTGGATCTCGCACACGAAACACGTGGATATTCATTCAGCACTCCATGTGGAACGTGTCTATTCAATTTAATTTTAATTTATAGTTAAATTCAGGAAAAAAAAAATTAATTTCCTGGATTTCTGGTCGCCTATCCTCGTACATGCAGACTATAGTTTATATATATATATATATACGCCCCCACGCCTCAGGCACCAACCACAGCATGGACTGGCAAGCCGTGCCTACCGCTAGGCTTACAAAGAAGTCGAATAGCAGCAAAAGAGTGAAGAACAACACCTCCTCCTCGGACTCCGACTACTCATTTGAACCGAGCCAGCTAAAAAGGAAATCCCTGCGCAAGAATTCCCATGAAATGGACGGACCCAGTACGAGCAAAGTAGATGCCGAAGCTCAAGCGAAGTTGGTGAGCAACCGTTTCGCAGCTCTATGATCGGATGAAGACGATGAGGAAATAAGGAACGACCTGCCAGCCATGACTCCTCTAAAGAACAAAGAAAAACATAAGATGATCAAGCCACCACCGATCTTTATCCCGGACGTGACCAACATCAAGGCGCTCTCTTCTTTAACAACTCTTCTGCGCTCGGCAAAGACGTGGAGTTCACCTTCAAGACGACTATTAATAACAACGTTCGCGTGATGACCCCGGAGAAAGAGAGCTACTCCACCCTCAAAGCGTTTCTGATGGAAACCAATAAAAGGTTCCAAACCTTTCAGCCCCGAAACGAACGCGCCTACCGGGTCGTCATCAAAGCTCTTCATTACTCAACGGATCTTACAGTCTGATGGACGCAATGATGGCCAGGATGGAATCCGTATTCGAGAGAATGATGGAGAAAGTGATGAGCCAAATGACGTAAATGATGGCCACCGTTTGTAACTCCCTATGCAAACGGGATTACACATTACCATCTGGAACGAAAACGGCCTGCTTAAAAATAGGCCTGAGGTTGAGCTTTACTGCAAGACCAACCAAGCCGACATCTTACTCATTTCCGAAAACCACTTTTCCTCCAGGTCTTACTACTCCTTGAAAGGGTATGACCTTATCTCCGCCAACCTCCCTAATGGTACAGCCCGCGGCGGGGCGGCCATCCTCATCCGCAGTAGCATTAAGTTCGAGATCCTACCGGCCATTCAAGACGGTTGGGTGCAATGCTCCCGAATTTCCGTCAACACCACCCACGGTGACATCACTTTCGACGCCGCCTACTGCCCTCCCAGGCACAATGTCAGGGACGAGGATTTTGGAATTCTCCTGGACAGCCTAGGCCCCAAGTTCGTCATAGGTGGGGACTTCAATGCCAAACACACCTGGTGGGGATCCAGGGTCTGCAATCAAAAAGGCCGAGTACTATGCAGGCAGGTTCTGTCCAACAATCTTAATTATCATGGAACTGGCACACCGACCTACTGGCCCATCGATCCCTCAAAAATCCGAGACGTCTTAAACATTGCCATCTCTGGTAGCCGAAGGTCGAAGATCTCCTCTCGGACCATAGCGCCATTGCCATCTCCGTGTACGCCTCAGCCATGCTACGATCCGCCTGTAAAAGCTTCTCTACAAAACCTCCGACATCAGCAGATACCATCACTGGCTGAATAACTCCACCAACCCCAACCCACCACTGGATACCCCCGAAGACATCGAGGCGGCCGTCGAGTATCTCACCATGCAAATCCAGGAGGCAGCGGTACATGCTGCGCCCAGGCTCTCAAACAGCCGAGAGCCTCCAGCAGGGACGTCCACTTTTGGAGCCCACAGGTGATCGAGCTAACGACCGAAAAACGGCGGCTCCCACGACTATGGTTCCTCTCAAGCAACCCGCTCTCAACAGAGCCACAAAGTATCTTAAAGAGACCTTGGCAAGCCTGAGGAAGGAGGCCCTTGACAACTTTGTAGGACAGCTCGCGCCGGGTGACCCTTACCACAACCTGTGGAATGTCAGTAAGCACATTAAGCGGCCACTTAAGAGGATTCCGCCTATTAAGAAAGCAGACAACTCATGGTGCAGAACAGAGGCGGAGAGAGCCAACGCATTCGCCAAGCACCTGGAAGGAGTCCAATTAGTCGATGCTCACCCTATGACGCACAGGAAACGGACAGACTCCTGGCTGAGCCCCTCGAAGACTCCGAGCCGATTCCACAGGTCACGGAAGAGGAGGCCACCGAGCTAATAGCTGCAATGGGTAACAACAAGGCGCCAGGCGATGACGGCATCAATGCACTCGCACTTAAACTTCTCCCACCCACAAGCAAGAAGCTCATAACGTTAATATTCAACAAATGCTTACAAATGGGGTACTTTCCATCATTATGGAAACGTGCTGAAGTAGTTATGGTACCTAAGCCTGGTAAACCTAAAGCTAATCCTGCCTCCTATCGTCCGATCAGCTTACTGCCAGTGCTCTCCAAGATACTCGAAAGAGTATTTTTGACTAGAGTTTTTCCGGTGATGGACGAGGCTGGTCTGATCCCCGATCACCAGTTGTGCTTCAGGCGCTGCCACGGAACCCCCGAACAATGCTATCGAGTAGTTCAATATATCTTGGACGCCTTTGAAAACAAGAAATATTGCCTAGCGGTCATTCTGGACGTCAAACAAGCTTTTGATCGGCTCTTGCACCATGGACTTCTCTTGAAGCTTAAAACCGGCCTGTCCCAACCATACTTTAAGTTCCTGAAGTCATTCCTGGAGGGCCGAAGGTTCGCCGTCAAATGTGGAGAAGCCCGCTCAGGAGTTAAAGATGTTCGCGCTGGTGTCCCCCAAGGAAGCGTCCTCGGTCCGCTTATGTACAATGCATACACGGCCGACCTCGCGGTACTATCGAACCCCAACATAATGGCAGCCACTTATGCCGATGACACGACATTCCTTACCGTAGCAGACACCCCAGCAGAGGCTTTTCAGGTAATGCAAGAGCAACTCTACCTTCTTAACTCGTGGCACAAAAAGTGGAATACCACCGTCAACGGCGATAAGTCCACCGCCACCACCCTCCAGTTAGCCCTAACGACTTTACAATCACAGAGGTAGTCACTCATAAATACCTTGGCATCACTTTTGACAGGAGGCTAAAGTAGAGACCGTACCTGCTGAAGAAGCGCCGCCAAGCAGAATACCGCGCCAAAGCATTCTACTGGCTTCCGACGTCATCGAAGTTGCTTATATACAAGGCGATCATCAGGCCAATCTGGACATATGGTATCCAACTGTGCGGCACTGCTTGTAAGACTAATGTCCACATTATGCAGGCATTCGAAAACAGAGTTCTCCGCACCGTCACCTGCGCTCACCTTCTGCACGACAACGCTACTATTCATCAAGTCCTCAGATTTCCTTGGGTGGAAGAGGAAATTAAGAGAAGCAGCAAGCAGCAAGAACCTGAACGAACTACGGCAGTGCATCGGAATGGCATCCTGGTACCGAAGATTCGTTCCCAACTTTGCTACGTCATTGCTTATGTCTGCCAGCGCTTGAACCAGGCCGAAGGAAACTACTCCGCCACCGACATGGAATGCATTGCCGTCATTTGTCCTTTGTCATTTGCCGTCATTTATCCCTTAGAGGGATACCGGTTCGACGTTATAACCGACTATCTCGCGCTGAAATGGTTGAATACTCTGGAAAGCCACTACGGAAGAAGAGCGAGATGGGCGCTCGAACTCCAACAGTATCAGTACGACGTCCACTATAGAGCTGGGAAACAAAACGTGGTTGCCGACGCCCTGTCCCGACAACCATTGGAAACGTTAGCAAGGATCAAAGAGGACGCAACAACTCGCCACTGGCTCACACGAAGGATTCAGCAAACCAAAGAAGAACCCGATAAATACCCAGACTACGTCTTCGAGAATGCAGAACTCTACAGGTATCTGGGCCACGGAGCCGACGATCACGACTACGTGTCATGGAAACTCTGCGTCTCAAAGGACCAACGCCAAAGAGTCCTCAAGGAGTGCCATGATTTGCCCATGGCAGGCCACCTCGCATTTGGAAGACCATCACCCGGATCGCACAGCGATATTATTGGCCCGGCCTATATAGAGATGTGGGGAAGTACGTACGCAGCTCCTTGAGCTGTCAAAGGGGGGTTGTAACGAACCATGGAGCAATGGTCCGGTACATTTTTTACATTTTCCCCTGCTCCAACCACACGGTAACAGAACGCCACCCAAGCTCTTCTTTCGGTATAACGGCCAAGCCCTCGCCTAAAAGTTCCAGCGATCTACAAATTCCTTGCAGAGGTACAAATCCTGGACGGACTTGTACTATTCACCAGGAAGTACAA